>SJYC01019662.1:0-54911 GCA_006408675.1 Madoqua kirkii
ATTGAGCTGGGACTCTTGGCTCTGGCGGGGCCGTGATTCCTCTGGTGGTCCTGGAGCTGAGGTCTCTCTTCCGACACTCCAGGTAACAGATGCAAGCCCGAAATCAGAACCTTTTTTTTAAAGCCTTTCCTCCCGCTCCACCTCCCAAGCCCCTTCCCTTCTCTGGGAGGCAGCCTGCCTCTCCAGCCAGCCCAGCAGAGGACTGGCCCTTCTCGGGCAGCAGGGCCAATGGGCCCCCTAGGCTGTGGTTGCCATGACGACCGGAGCTGGGCAGGTAGGAGCCTGGGTAAGGCCTCCAGGGTGGTCCTGCACAGCCTCCCTCGGGCGTTGTCATGATCCTGAGAGCCCCCTTAGCTCCCCGGGCTCCAGGCCCCTCTTCTTAGCCCCTGTGCCAATTGGGGACCTGGCCCTTCTTCCCATGCAATGCCCGCACAGAGCATGAGAGTCTGGATAAAGCAGACCTGGGTTTGAACTCTGGCTGTGTTATTCCCTAAGTGATCTCGGTTAAGTCACCAGTCCCTCAGAACTCTGGTTTGTCACATGAATGGGGGTGAAATAACAGTCTTGGTCCAGGGTCAGTTTGAACGGACAGCTGCGATTCACAGAGAGTTCCGTGGCTGCCTATCCGTGCAGCTGCACATACGTGTGCTGTGTCCCATCTCCCCAGGTGCTCTCTCTGCAGGACTGGCTGGGTAGGATGGTCTTCACAAGCTAGTCAAGGAGACTCCGGGATCACTGGCCCCCTGACCCTACCCTGCCGTGTCCCTGGTGGGGACCCCCGGCAGAATCCCCAGGCTCTCAGGAAAGACTTGAGTGACGAGTCTGATGGAAGCAGGGAGAGAAATCTCGGGCCCTCTATCCTGTCTTCTCCTGGCCTCCCTCCCCTCCACCCCCAGCCCCCCCGGGAGGTTCCTGGGAACCCAGTTTGAAAACCATAGGACCTGTTCCACCTGGATAAGATGATAGCAGGACCTGGCACCTGGCAGGGTCATGAGAACCAGAAACCACTACTCATCACTTCACAGCTGGGGACTGAGGCCCAGCACAGATAAACCTCTTGTCCCCAGGGGCCCCACCCTACTGAGCTGCCCGGCAGGTCCAGACTCCTCTGAAGGTCTTCCCTGCTCGGTCCTCCTAGGAGGGACAGAGGCCAGTCTCCCATCCTCCTCTGACAGATGAGGGCACTGGGGTCCAGAGGGCGGGCTGGCCAAGATCACACAGCTGGGGCCCATCAGTCACAGGCCGGCCCTCTTGTTCCCCTCCAGAACTGCCCTCTTCGGAACACCTGAGTGTGGCCGACGCTACCTGGCTGGCCCTCAATGTGGTATCTGGCGGCGGCAGCTTCTCCAGCTCCCAGCCCATCGGCGTGACCAAGATCGCCAAGTCGGTCATCGCCCCGCTGGCCGATCAGAACATCTCGGTGTTCATGCTGTCCACCTACCAGACGGACTTCATCCTGGTAAGCCGTGTCGCAGACACTCCCACCAACATGATCCGCGAAGTCTGTGCCCTCGCCCCCATTTCATGGTCTGCTCAGAGAGAGGTTAAGGGGACCTTGGGGTCAGCATGGCCCAGGCTAGGCTCTAGCTCCATGCACTGTGAGGTAAAAGACGAAAGGACACCAAAAAAAAACATCTAACAAGCTTTTTAATGATGAAGCGCTACCAGGCGGGATTCCTAGACCAAAATGAGGCAGGTCGAGGAAGTTCGCGCCCGGGCCGTGTTAGAAGCAGCTTATATAAGTTTGTTGCGAGGGATGGTCAGGTTAATGGAAGGGGGTTTGAATGGGTCATCAGGCCAAGGTGTCTCGGGCTGATAGGTCCTTCTTCGTGGCTGGGGCGGGGCGGTTTTAGCTGGCGAACTGTGCTGTCACTGGTCCCCTGAATCTGGGAGGCTCCTTCCTTAGGGACTTCCCCCACCGGCATGGCCCCCGGGGTCCGACCTTACATGCCCTGCCTGCCCTTTGAGTGGACCCTGCTTGGTTTGAACTGGATGCCAGATGTGTGGGTGGGACGCCCTCACAGCTAGACTTCTGGCTCCCCAATCCCACAGCACTTCCTCCAGGGGGCAGGCGTTTCTGGTCAGAGTTGTTGAGTTGCTAAATCATGTGTGACTCTTTGCAACCCCAGGCTTCCTTGTCCTTCATTATCTCCCAGAGTTTATTCAGACTCATGTCCACTGAGTCGGTGATGCCATCCAACCATCTCATCTTCTGCTGCCCCCTTACTCCTGCCCTCAATCTTGCCCAGCATCAGGGTCTTTTCCAGTGAATCGGCTCTTCGTGTGAGGTGGCCCAAGTATTGGAGCTTCAGCTTCAGCATCAGGCCTCCCCATGAATATTCACGGTTGATTTCCTTCAGGATGGACTGGTTTGATCTCGCTGTCCAGTCGCAGAGCTGACAGCAGTTCCTGGCCACCGTGTTATTTGTGCTCTTCTCCCGTGGGGGCGTGGTCTGGGGGGGCAGGTTCGGCACCGCATTCTGAAGGGAGCGGGCCGTGGACCCACACGTCCCTGCCCTCGGTGGAGCATCTTCTCCCCTCTGGTCCTCCCTCTGTCCCTGGAGGGTCACGTGCCCCTGGTCCCAGGCCCCTGGTCCCACATGCTCCTGTCCCAACCAGGACAGCAGGAGGCCAGGAGGGGGACAGTGGTTCTGGGCACAGAATTTCAGAGTGAAGGGGCCGGCGCCCCCAGCCCCGCTCCATCCAGGATCATGGTACACTCACTTCACTGACTCCTCGTCCCCAGGTGCGTGAGCGGGACCTGCCCTTCGTCACCCACACGCTGTCATCAGAGTTCACCATCCTGCGGGTCGTCAATGGCGAGACGGTGGCGGCTGAGAACCTCGGCATCACCAACGGCTTTGTGAAGCCCAAGATGGGTGGGTTGAGGGAGGGGAGGGTTGTGCAGAGAAACTTCAGGAAATGACCAGGTCCTGCCCCAGGGCACCCCCATTCTCAGAGCCTCGGCTGAAGGCCAGGCATCACATGGTTCAACAGTCCTCAGACCCAGGGTCTCCAAAGGGCGGTGGATGAGGACGCAGCCAGAAATGGCCAGGGGCCACTGCTGACCCAGCCCAGGGTATCAGCGTGGGCCTCCCAGAGGCAGTGACTCTCAGGCTGAAAAACTTATGCAGCGCAAGTAGGAGCTAATAAGATAGGTGGTGAAGTTTGGGAAGGGCTTTCCAGGCAGATGGCATGGCACGTGCAAAGGCCCCGGGGTCTGGGGTGTGAGCCCAGAGAAGTAGAGCTGCAGGGGGTGCTGGGAGCTGCAGAAGGGACCGGAGCTGGGCCTCCCCAGAGCAGCTGCTGGCTGACCGCCGCCCCGCCCAGGCGCCCTGCCGCCTCCTCTCCTCCTGGCCTCAGCAACCCCTGTATTTGTGCTCCCACAGTCCAGAGGCCCGTCATCCACCCACTGTCCAGCCCAAGCAACAGATTCTGTGTCACCAGCCTGGACCCCGACACGCTGCCCACCGTTGCCACACTCCTCATGGACGTCATGTTTTACTCCAACGGGTAGGGCCCCCTCGGGGGTGAGGGGCTGCAGGGTGGGCCAAGGAGACCCGAATCTCCCTACAAGCCCCAGTCTGAGGGGAGGCACAGGCCTGCCCCGGGAGCTAACCCAAGGGAGGAGAAACAGACCTATCCTGGGAGCTAGTCTGAGGGGGGAGCACAGACCGGTCCTGGGAACTAGCTTGAGAAGAGAGACATGACTCTACCCCAAATCCCCTTTTTAAAGGGGAGCATTGATTCATTGCAAACCCCAAAACTTGTTGAAACCCCAGGCCCACATGTAGATGTTATGAACACCCCAGGGTTCCCTGAGCTCCTGGGCAAGCCCAGTCATTTGAAGAGCCAGGAACTCAGGTTTTTTTCATTTGGTGGATGACAACTTTGCATTTTTCCTCAGGGCAGATTTTAAGTTTCGGCCAACACCAAGTGGGGTGGGATCAGGACCCAGCAAGCTGGCAGTGACCACAGACTGTGCCCTGAGATGTTGGCCAACACAGGGACAGAGAAACCTTGTCCGGGAAGGGCCCCATGCAGAGGGCCAGCTGGGTCTTCAACACTGTGAAGTGCGGTGCTCACCCCCGTGAATGCCGTGAAAGCACCTGCATCTCACAGGTGTGGAGACCAATGAGGGGGCAGTGGCTCAGGTTCCCCCAGCAAGGCAGGGTCAGAGCCAGGATTTGGTCAGTGCCTTCCCAGACATCCCGTAGCTGGCAGGCAGGGCAGGTGGGCCGGGTGAGGGTCAGGGTGAAGTGGGTCCCCTGCTCCACCCCTCACCATCTCCCCCCGGCCCCCAGAGTGAAGGACCCCCTGGCATCCGGCGATGACTGCGATCACATCCGCTTCTTCTCCTTCTCCCTCATCGAGGGCTACATCTCCCTGGTGATGGACGTGCAGACCCAGCAGAGGTGAGCCAGGCCCCGGGTGGAGGCTGATGATGGGCCCATCACCCCCTTGGTCCTAACAAGTCCCCGCCCTAGCCCTTCATTGGAGGTGAGCGGCCCCAGCTTACAGATGACAGGCCACTCAGAGACGAAGGCCCCGAGTCACCCAGCGCTATCCAGTGCTGTTCATCCCCCACCCTGTCCCCCAATCTGGAGCTGAGGAGGGGTACCCTGACCAGCCTGAGCAAAGGGCGCAATTGTTCCCAAAGCCCAATCCCAGCTTTGCCTACCTGCCCACCCCTCACCCCTGGAGGAGGGAAGGTGCAGAGCGTGTGGACTGAGGGCTTGGAGGGTCCTTGGGCCCCGGAGTTCCAGCCCAGCATCAATGCCCCAGCGACAGGGAGCGTTCCAGGGAGCGCTGGTGGAGGGAGCACTCTCAGCATCTGGGGGTTGACGTCTCTCGCTCCCTTTAAGGTTTCCTAGTAATCTGTTGTTTACGAGCGCATCTGGGGAGCTCTGGAAGATGGTGCGGATTGGAGGACAGCCCCTGGGATTTGGTGAGCCCCTGGGGTTCGACGCTGTTTTATGTGTAGTAGTGGGTATCTGTTCATCCCATAGTCACTCTAATTTATCCCCCCACTGACCCCCTTTCCCCTTTGGTAACCATGTTTGTTTGCTGTGTCTGTGAGCCTGTTTCTGTTCCCTGAGTTCAGTCTCTTTGCGGGGGGGCCTGGGCCAGGTCTTTGCTGCTCCGTGTGGGCTTCCTCTAGCCGCATCGAGTAGGGGTCGCTCTCTGGTTGTGGTGCTCAGGCTTCTCACTGTGGGGGTTCCTCTTACTGCAGAGCATGAGCTCGAGGCCCTGGGGCTTCAGCAGCTGCAGCTCGTGGGCTCAGGAGTTGTGGCGCACAGGCTTATTTGCCCGTTGGCACGTGGAGTCTTTCCAGAGCAGGGGTTGAACCCATGCCCGCTGCATTGGCAGGTGAATTCTTAACCACTGGACCACCAGGGAAGTCTGCAGATTAGTTCATTTGTATCATATTTTAGATTTAACGTATAAGCGATATCATATGATACTTGTCTTTCCTGATCTTCTTAGTATGATCATCTCTAGATCCACCCATGTTGCTGCTGCACATGGCATAATTTCATTTTTTTTTAAGACTGAGAGTATTCCGTTGTATATTCCCATGTATTCTGTAGTATCCCAGTGTACCACATCTTCTTTATCCATTGATCTGTCAGTGGGCATTTTGGTCGTTTCCATGTCCTGGCTGCTTTGAACACAGGGACGCATGTTTCTTTTCAAATTAAGAGTTTTGTCCACATATATGTCCCAGAGTGGGATTGCTGGATCACATGATAATTCTACTTTTAGTTTTCTGTGGAACCTCCATATCTGTTTTCCATAGTGGCTGCACCAACTTACATTCTCACCATCAATTATAGGAAGGTTCCCTTTTTCCCCCACCGTCCCCGGCATTTGTTATTTGTAGGCTTTTAAATGATGGCCATTCTGACTGGGGTGAGAGGTGTTACCTCACTGTCATTTTATATACATTTCTCTAATAATTAGCCATGCGTATCAGCTTCTCTTTTTACTCCCAGATTTGGTTTAGAGTTTACCAAAGCACACCCAGTATAATAACGTAACAAAAAACAAAGGATGAAGGGAGAATTCAGGTGGGATAGTGAGTGAAACTCGAAGCATCTGTCGCTGTGTGCTGCTTTGAGTGGCCGCATGGGCAGGCACCAGGGGTCCTGGCATTTGGCGTGTAAGAAGCAGCAGTGGGACCTACCTTCTTGGGATGTGGAGGGTTTTAACACCAGGCTAATAGCTATAAATAGCCGTGCAAGGCTTCCCTGGTGGCTCAGTACTACAGAATCCACCTGCCAGCGCAGGAGACACAGGTTCGATCCCTGATCCGGGAGGACCCCACATGCCGCAGAGCAACCAAGCCCACGCGGCACAGCTGTTGAGCCTGCTCTCTAGGGCGTGGGCGTGTCGGCCCCTGAAGCCTGCGTGCCCTGGAGCCCGTGCTCTGTGACAGGAGAAGCCACAGCAATGAGAAGCCCACGACGGGAGAGTTGCCCCCGCTCACTGCACCTGGAGCAAAGCTCGTGCACCAAAGACAATCAAAAGTAGCCCTGCAAGGAAAACAACTGGTTGAGAGTCAGAAAGAGTCTAGATCGGCAGATGTCCTATGTTTCTGATCACTGTTTGCAGGAAATGTGTTTTCCATCACAGCCCAGCACACACATACCCTAACAACGCTGCGCTTCCATGCAACCGCACCCGCGGAGGTGCTGTCCGAGCCCTTTGCCCTTCCCTTTCCCGTTGTCTGTGGTTGTTGTTAGCTTCATTCACTTATTTTTGGCTGCACCGGGTCTGTGCTGCTGCCCGAGAGCTTTCTCTAGGCGCAGCGAGTCGGGGCTGCTCCCCGTCACGGCGTACAGGCTTCACATCGTGGCTGCTCCCTGGTCGCGGAGACGCACAGGCTCAAGGCCCTCGCTCGCTGCAGTCCGGGGCTTCGTTGCCCCGCATGTGGGGTCTTCCCAGATCAGGGATCGAACCTGGGTCCCCTGCATTGGCAGGCGGATTCTTAACCACCAGACCACCAGGGAAGTCCCCTGTTTCACTTTATAAAGCGCTCGTCACCGGCCTTCTAAATTCATGTCCCAAACAGGTCAGCAGCACTGTTTGAAAGGCACCATTCTAGACCCTCATCTCCCTCCTGCCTTATTTTATAGAAATAAAAATGAATGTATCTGTAGTTTAAGAATCTTAGGACACAATCAGTCTCCACCACGTAGCAGGACAGTCATCGGGAGTGCAGGCGTGAGGCCTGTGCAACCACCAGAGGGGCCTGTCAATGAGAAGCCCACGACGGGAGAGTTGCCCCCGCTCACTGCACCTGGAGCAAAGCTCGTGCACCAAAGACAATCAAAAGTAGCCCTGCAAGGAAAACAACTGGTTGAGAGTCAGAAAGAGTCTAGATCGGCAGATGTCCTATGTTTCTGATCACTGTTTGCAGGAAATGTGTTTTCCATCACAGCCCAGCACACACATACCCTAACAACGCTGCGCTTCCATGCAACCGCACCCGCGGAGGTGCTGTCCGAGCCCTTTGCCCTTCCCTTTCCCGTTGTCTGTGGTTGTTGTTAGCTTCATTCACTTATTTTTGGCTGCACCGGGTCTGTGCTGCTGCCCGAGAGCTTTCTCTAGGCGCAGCGAGTCGGGGCTGCTCCCCGTCACGGCGTACAGGCTTCACATCGTGGCTGCTCCCTGGTCGCGGAGACGCACAGGCTCAAGGCCCTCGCTCGCTGCAGTCCGGGGCTTCGTTGCCCCGCATGTGGGGTCTTCCCAGATCAGGGATCGAACCTGGGTCCCCTGCATTGGCAGGCGGATTCTTAACCACCAGACCACCAGGGAAGTCCCCTGTTTCACTTTATAAAGCGCTCGTCACCGGCCTTCTAAATTCATGTCCCAAACAGGTCAGCAGCACTGTTTGAAAGGCACCATTCTAGACCCTCATCTCCCTCCTGCCTTATTTTATAGAAATAAAAATGAATGTATCTGTAGTTTAAGAATCTTAGGACACAATCAGTCTCCACCACGTAGCAGGACAGTCATCGGGAGTGCAGGCGTGAGGCCTGTGCAACCACCAGAGGGGCCTGTGGGTCCAGCCAGGAACCCCGGCAGACCAGGCAGAAAAGCAGGAGCTTGAGAGACCTGTTGGGGAACGGCCGAGGCCGCGCTGGGTGACATGGCAGGGGGAGGGCTGAGCATGGTCCCCGCCTCTGTCCCCAGATGAGTGCGGCATCGTGGCCCAGATCTCCGAGCCCTTGGCTGCTGCAGACATCCCCGCCTACTACATCAGCACCTTCAAGTTCGACCACGCACTGGTGAGTGTCGGGCACCCACCCAGGGCAGGGGAGGCCCGGTCCGGCAGCTCCCAGATGTTTACTTCCCACCCCTCTCAGGTACCGGAAGAAAACATCAACGGCGTCATCAGCGCCCTGAAAGTCAGCCAAGCAGAGAAGCACTAGAAGGGCCTGCTCCGCTCCGCCCATCCACCTCTCCCAGGCCGGGCCCAGCCCCACCCTGAAGACTCTTCTTGCAGTATTTCTCAACAGACTGGAAAACCGGCCCCGGGGCCCCCAGAGGTGGGGTCTCTAGGAGACGCCCCCGATGGCCGACCCCGCCAGGCCTGGGATCCAAGCCAAGGCCTCCCCGTGCTCCTTCCTGGAGCCCCCAGACCCTCCAGAGAGCAACCCCCCTCCTCCTCCCCCACCCTTACCCCAGAAAATGATGTCCAGGGCCGAGAGAGCTTGTCCACTGACCCACCTTCTCGTCCAGCCTCACCCACGGCCGCGGGCAAACGCTGAAGGAAGCTGGTGCCTCCTGTGGGACACGGGGTACCGACTGTCACTCATCTTGGGGGGCTGGCTGAGCAGTGCCGAGTTCATGGAGCCGGGGAAGGCCCTCGTGAGGGCAGGGGCTCTGGACCCCCTGGTCGCTGGTCTCTGGTCCCATCAGCTCTGGGCTGGTCCCTGCAGAGTGGAGGCCAGTGGGCGGCCCTCTAGTCCTGTGCTGGTGAGGCTCTGAGGGAACACAGGTGGGGCCCTGAGCTGGGCAGGGGACCCTGGCCACCTAGAACCTTCCTTGGCTGCCAACCACAGGGCCTGTACCCCAGCTCCCAGCAAGACTGCCAAGGGGGCCCTGTCCAGACCCTCCCCACCATGAGCGCTCATCCTGGGGGTTGGGGGGTGGTTCCTCGGAGACCCACCAGCCTGGGGCAACAGCTCCTGTCCCCTCTGCTCTCCCCCGACCCTCCTGGGGCCAGCAGAGCCTCGGTTTTCCCCAAGTAGGGATGTCCCCAGCATTCTGAGCTGGGGTTTTCTTAGGTCACCCCCACCCCCCTAGCAATCAACGAGACCAGCAGAGGGCTCCCCCATCGTCCTGCCCTCCTCTCTGTCCCGCTTGTGGGGGAGCGCGGAAGGCCCCTGCCCGCCCCTCTGTCCAGGGACTGTGGCGTTCATGAGTACTTGACCTGGGAGGCAGCTTATCTGAGCCTTAAAGAGAAAACTGTTCCTTGTTGTAGTCTCCTATTTAATGTATTTGTTACCCAGGCTGCGGTTGGCAATAGTTTCAGGGGACAGGGCCTGCTGACACTGTCGGGACCCAAAGTGTGACATCGCTTGGTGTGACATCCTGTGGCTCCAGAGACAAGTCTGAGAACCGGAGCTGCCGCCAGGGGCCTTGGCTTTCCTTCAGAGCAGGAGGCTGGGAGCAGAGGTCAGTTGCGATCCAGGGGTCCCCAGGGGCACCCCACACAAGCTGCCACGGCAGAGAGGTTCTAAGCCTCAGAGGAAGGTTTCGACGGGCTGCGGGGAGGCGGACAGCCAGGTGGCGGACCAGCCCCCGGCCCAGAGAATGGGGCCACCCCCTGCCGCCCCCAGCTGGCAGAGTTGTCCATGCGTCCCTGAGAAGCTGGCAGGAGAAGGGCCATCCTCTTGACTGGGTGAAGTCCCACTCTGCCCCTTCTCCAGGCCACGTGGGACCCTCGGAGCCCTGGAAACCCATCCAGCGTTGGAGGTGTGTCTCTGAATCCTTACAGATGTTCAGAGCCCAAGCACTGATTCGGAACCGTTTTTGGGGGGAAGTCGTTTTGCACAAAACTCCAAAACAACCAAAACATGTCAGTTGTTTGCTGGTTCCAAAACCGGGGTGACCACGTGGGCAGGGCAGCCCCTCATGTCCCGAGCACCCTCTCTGTGCCTGGAAGGCCTTGATTTTTCTGTGGCGTGCCCTCCAGACCCCTTCCTGTCGGCCCCTCCCCATGTTGCTCCCCCGCCTCTCCTCCCTGCCAAGCAAGTGTGTCGGCCCCGTGACCCCAAGAAATGTGTGATTTCCCCCCAGACCCCCTAGGACGTATATTGTACACACATATAAATACCTGTGTTTTATGTTGATATAGATATATACTGTAAATAGCATATATACTTGAGCAATATATATGTTAATATATACCGTGTGAGCGTGCACACGTGTGTGTGCTGTATGTGTGGGCGTGAGGGCCTCCGCCCCACTGTGTCTGCCTGCACACAGGCACGTTTTGAGCCACCGTGTATTTTTAATTCAAGTATATAGGCAATACGATGATCAGAGGAGCCGGCTGGCTGCCTCAGCCCTGACTTGAGAGAAGAATTAGACCAGCAACCGAGAGCAGAGCCCCAGGGTGAAGGTGGAGGGTCTCTACCCCCTCCTCCCCAAGTCTCCTTTGAAAGCTGGGGTTCAGCCCCTTCCTTTAGTTCTGTTTCCAAGGCCCCTGGACACCCTGGTTTTATTTTGGCGACGGGGCCGTAAAGGGGAAGAGCGCTGGGAAGGGAACAGCCCCAAGCACCTCCTGATTCCCTTCACCTGCAAGGTTGGAAGCCACAGGTTCTTTCCTCAGGTCTCCTCCTAGGGACTGGCTCCGGGTAACTGAGAAAGAGATGGAAACTCTGGACATTGTTTCCTTGAGGGGTTGGTGCAAGGACTCGGCTCTCCGGGTTACACTGGTCTGTGTCCAACCCTCGGGCCAGGAGCCGACACCCTGGGAGCCCCGCCCTGTTCCCCACCCCTCCCCATCCTCTTGCCACGTGGGGAGGCTGGAGCGTCCTCGGTGTCCGTGTGCCCATGAGCCAGCGGCTTGATGTGCAGCAACCTGGGGGAAGAGAAAGTGATACCCCACTGGCTGGCTGCCCCCAGGGGTCTCCAGACCCACAGGGAGGCGGCCCAAAGGGGCCCTGTTGAGCTGAGATGCTCTTGGCTCTGGCTCGCTGAGCCTGGAGCCCTGGAGCCGCCACCAGGGTCCCAGGTGTGTCTCAAGTGTGTGCTGTTCCCTGGAGCTCAAACCGTCTCACCAGCCCCACTCCTCCCCTGCGTCATCCATGAACATAGGGTGAGAGGTTAAGGTAGGGAGAGTGAGGAAGATGGGGAGTCGAGACCCCCGCTTTGCCCCCACCCCCATTATGAAAATCTGCCTCTTTGGTTCAACACTCAGCTTGGGCTCCCCTGGCTCCTAAGAAACCCCTTTCTGTCTCAGCCCCAGTCCTGGCCCAGCAGAGACTCAGCAGTGCCACTTGACACCCCCTGTCTCCACGAGGGTCTCCAAAGCCCCCTAGGAAGTGGTGCCCTCCCCACTGCCCTCCGCCCAGAGCACCCATCCAAGCAGAAGAGGCTCACAGCCCTCCCTTCCCCAGGATTCAGGGGCCCAGAGCCCCCCAAGCACCAGCATTCTCCTTGCGTCAGCTCCAGGCCCCAGGCCCCCGGTGGGGAGGGAGCCGGCCACTGCGGCCACTGGAGCAGTGGGTGACCTGGAGCCGGCCACTGCGGCCTCCCCATCCGGGCAGTGCAGCCTGGGTGACGAGTGGTGTGTCCAAAAGATGCATGCCGGTTGGGGTGTGTCCCCTCGGAGGTGACAGAGGAGGAGGTCTCAGAGCTTGGGACAGGAGGCTCCGGGGAGACGGGAAGGGCCAGCCCCCAACCCCAAGCCAAGGGCATCATTTGCCTGATGATCGAAGATGAACCTGCCCACCTTCCACCAGCGCCTCTGGCCATAGTTCCCAGCCACCCTGGGCCACCTGTCTTGAGTCCCTGGATCTGGATGTGGGCACAACTAGGGCCCGTCCCAGCCCCAACTAAGAGTGGGGACCTCCCAGGAGGTGGCTGACGAAGGTGTGTTGCCACTTTGCTGAGTGAGCATAGTGGGGGCGGAGAAAGGAAGCGCCCCCAGCGTGTCTGCCCAGCCAGGGCTGGGGAGCGGTCAGCCTCCCCGTCACGGCCGCCATGAAGCAGAGTTGGCTGCTGGCTTGGCAAACAGAGCTTGGGGAAGGACGATGGGGTCGCCCAACAGTGGAAAGACAGGGGCTTTGGCTTTTGTTTCCCTGGACACTGTGCTGAGGCGAGGGCGAGGCCTGGAGCCGGCAGTAGCCCTCTATTCAGAGAGGCTGCCTAGGAGGGGAGTGGCCAAGATGGCGGATGGTGGTCAGCCCAGCAGAGGGCAGGCTTGGGAAGAGCGGCCGGGACTCGTGAGGGGAGTTGAGCCCTGGTATAGCTAGATACCTTTTCTTACGCTCCGGTTTCTTGTCATTTTTCAAATAGAGGCAGCAAAAGCACACTCTGCCATAGACCAAGGGAGAAAGCTGTGGGGTGGGCTAGGGCCTTCAGCTTTGAAACCCAAACCCTCCAAGAAGCCTGTCTTCTTGGGAGGGGAGGATGGGAGCTGTGGGCTGAGGCAGTCTCTGTCCTTGGAGGTGAAGGCCGAGAGTGGCCTGGAATGGAGGTAGGAGCCTGTGGCTGGGCCTGTGGCTTCCGTGGGCAGCCTGGTTGGTGAGGGGGCTCGTGGCTCTTGCTTCTTGGTCAGGCGGGCTGTGAGAGTGGAAAGTGTTGGGAATCAGAGCAGAGTTCTGGGCACATGTGTGTGTAAAAGTGCATGTGAGTGTGAACGTGTGCCGTGTCAATACTGCTGCAGATGGGGGCACACACCTGCGGAGCCCAAATTCGAGCAAAAGGACTGACTCGTTCCGTATTTCAAGGCCTCGGTGTATTCTCACCGCGGGCCACGTGTAGAATGAAGGGGTGGGGATGGCAGGCCTCGAACTCCCCTTAACTTTGTTACAACCGCTCTGGGGAGGGGGCAGGCTTCCCCGGTGGCCCAGACGGCAGTGTGCCTGCAGCACAGGAGACCGAGGTTCGATCCCTGGGCCGGGAAGTTTCCCTGGAGGAGGAAATGGTAACGCACTCCAGTATTCTTGCCTGGAGAACTCCATGGACAGAGAAGCCTGGTGGGCTACAGTCCATGGGGTGGCAGTCAGATATGACTGAACTACTAACACTGGGGAGAGGTCAGAGGTGTCCCCATGGGGCTCTGCCCCGCCCTGCAGAGGCCCAGTGGTCTGTGCAGCCAGCCCCGAGGGCTAGACCTGCCCAGCAGACTCCTCAGAAGCAGCCAGCCCTGAAGACAGTATGTACAAGGAGAGGTTCTGGGGGCCAGTGCCCCCTTGCCTACTGGGACTCCTCCACAGAGAGCTTATTTCAAGGCCTCGGTGTATTCTCACCGCGGGCCACGTGTAGAATGAAGGGGTGGGGATGGCAGGCCTCGAACTCCCCTTAACTTTGTTACAACTGCTCTGGGGAGGGGGCAGGCTTCCCCGGTGGCCCAGACGGCAGTGTGCCTGCAGCACAGGAGACCGAGGTTCGATCCCTGGGCCGGGAAGTTTCCCTGGAGGAGGAAATGGTAACGCACTCCAGTATTCTTGCCTGGAGAACTCCATGGACAGAGAAGCCTGGTGGGCTACAGTCCATGGGGTGGCAGTCAGATATGACTGAACTACTAACACTGGGGAGAGGTCAGAGGTGTCCCCATGGGGCTCTGCCCCGCCCTGCAGAGGCCCAGTGGTCTGTGCAGCCAGCCCCGAGGGCTAGACCTGCCCAGCAGACTCCTCAGAAGCAGCCAGCCCTGAAGACAGTATGTACAAGGAGAGGTTCTGGGGGCCAGTGCCCCCTTGCCTACTGGGACTCCTCCACAGAGAGCATCCCAGCAAGTTGAAGGCCAGAGGGGGGGTGAGGAGCTTGTGGAAAACAGGCCAAATTCAGGTCCCAGGGCAGAGGCCAAGCCTAGTGCCTCTTCCTGTCCACTGCTTCAGCTCATCTGTTCAGAAAATGGTCCAGGGAGAGTGGGGCAGCAGTGGCTCCAAAGCTGGGGATGGAGTGGAGGGGCTAACAGCAAACAAAACCCCAAGCCCTCCTCTTTTTCTTTGCCAAAATCATTTCCGTTATCCCAAGATGGGGGTGAGTGGATGTTGGCTGCACGGCGGGGTTCAGAGAGGCCACTGCCCTGCCCAGGGCCTTGCCTTGGGAGTCTGGCACGCCCCAGGTCACCAGCAGTACCAGTGGCACTTACATCTATCTGTCCCACGTTCTGGGCGCGGGGAGAATGGAGCAGCCCTGCCCAGGGCCCTCACGCTTTCTTTCTTTCTTGAAGAAACACAAAACCCTCGAGATTCATGTACTGTATGACGGAGAGAAAAAAAGTACCTAATGTTCCCCCAAAAAAGACAGTATATTTTGTACTTTGTAAAGTGTTCATTAAAATGGAAGAAAAAACAAATGATGTTGGCTGACGGCTGTCTGATTTCATGCTGATCCAGGGCCAAGTCTCCTCCCTCCCTTCTCTGTACCATGGTTGGGAGGACACCGGGCTGGAGCTGCAAGGAGGCAAAACAAGAATATGAGAGGAAATCGCCCTGAGAGCAAGAAGGGTTGTCTTAATGCTGTGTTAACAAGTTGCCCCCAAAGCGTAAGGCTTTAAAACGGTCCATCTGTGTGTCTTGGTTTCTGTGGTTTGGAATTGGGGAGCAGTTTGGGCTCAGAGTCTCAGGAGGCTGCAGGCATCTAGAGCCTCTACTGGGACCAGAGGGTCCGTTTCTAAGGTGCTCCCTGCCACGTGGCTGGCGAGATGGGCCTGGCTGCCGGCCTGTCCCCACAGGAGGCTCCGCTGCTCGAATGTCCTGACATTAAGTGCTTAGTTTTCCCCAGAGTAAGGGATTCAAGGACCAAGGCAGAACCTAAAAAAAAAAATTGCTTTTCTTCTAGCCTCAGGATTCATGTACTGTCCTCTCCACCATGTTCTGTTAGCATTGCAGCTCAGCTCTGACTAAACCCTGGAGGAGGCCACACAGGGGTGAAAACCAAGAGAGCAAGGTAACCTTGGGGCCACCTTGGGAACTGGCTGCTACATTCACCATTCCCTCCCCGCAGCCCAAATCTCTGGCAGAGGTGGGCCTGGGGGCGGGGGCCCTGCTGTGGACGCCACACCCCTAGAAAAGGTCTCTTGGTGCTGGAAGCCCAGGAGCTGATGCCTCCAGGCAAGACCCCCTGAGGTCAAAAGGCTCAGCGCCCCTCCCACAAGCACCCTGGTGCTGGGCTCCTGCTCCCTCAGCAGGTGGACACAGGCTGCCCTGGCAAGAAAGGCTCGAAGGACTTCCCTGGGGGTCCAGTGGTCAAGACTGCACTTTTAATGCACAGGCACGGCTTCAATCCCTGATCAGGGAACTAAGATCCCACGTGCTGTGCGATGTGGCCAAAAAAGGAAGCGGCCTGAGACCAGCAGGTCTGGACCTCGCACACCCTCAGTCTGCTCCTCAGTGGTGCTCTCCACGGAGGGCAGGTGTGAGCAGGGCAGGGCTCTGCCTGCACTAGACCCCACCCCCCTCACCCCTGCCTTGCAGGAAAAGGAGCCCTAACAATGGAAGGGGGTGAGAATGGGAGCTGGAGCGTTCATTCACCACCCTCAGTTCAAGGAGGTGCTTGGAGCCTCAGCCCTTCTGGCTGCTGCGAAGGCTTTTCTTCCTGGGGTTTGCAAGGGCTAAGCACCCTCCTTAACCCTTCACATTTCGAACAGGGACCACAGCATCGGTGGAAACATTGCCCCCAACAGTGGCCCACGCCTCCTTTTCCCACTCTGAGGCTATAACCACTGTCAGCCAGGAGGAACAAGAGCCCAGAACATTAGGTTGAGCTTGGTTAAGCAGGGGGACCCAAACAAGGGACAGCAAAGAGAGAAGCGGGGTGGAGGAGGGTGGAAATGGAGGGGCTGGACGGAAATGAGGCTGAAATTCAAGGTGGGTTGTCAGGCCAGCTGGAGGCTTCACACTCCACTACAGGCCATGGGGAGCCATGGAGGACTTCGTGCAGGAGACCTAACTTAGCATCTGAATGGTGAGTCTGGGTTACTGAATACGGCTGATAGGAAGGGGAAAGGGAGCAGCCAGGGGCCCGGCCTTGTATCTCAGGAGAGATGACCCTGGCCGACTCGAGAGCCTTCCCAGTGCAGTCAAGAATGGCGGGCACCGCGGATGTGGAGGGCCTGGCTGGGGCCCCTCCCCCCAGCTAGGCACATAATTCCACGTGGGAGCAGCTCTGGCTGCTTCTTGGCAGGGATCTCACTGAAGCATATCAGACTCTCCCGGAGGGTAGGAGTTCCCTGTACCAGGACTACACCCCCCCAGCCCCCCACACCGCCACCCAGAGTCTGATTCAACTCTTCTTGGCTTCAGTATAATTTTTAAAGTGCCCCAACTCACTCCTAGGGGCTTCCTTGATGGCTCAGTGGGTAAAGAATCCACCTGCAGTGCAGGAAATGTGGGTTCGATCCCTGGGTCAGGAAGCTCCTCTGGAGGAGGAAATGGCAATCCATTCAGTATTCTTGCCTAGAAAACCCCATGGACAGAGGAGTCTGGCAGGCTACAGTCTGGAGGGTTACAAAGAGTTGGACATGTCTGAGCCCCAGAATGGAACCTGCTCTTAAAAATACAGGGCCACAGGAGGAAAGAGCGCCCTCTATGGTCACTCGGCTTCCCTTTGGTTTTTTGGGGTTTGATTAAATTTTATTTATTTGACTGCTTAGTTCTGGCATGTGGGATCTAGTTCCCTGACCAGGGATCAAACCTGGGCCCCTGCATTGCTAGTGCAGAGCCTTAGCCACTGGACTGCCAGGGAAGTCCCCACCTCCCCCTGGTTTGATCATGTGTAACCCTGCTGGTAGGGAAGCAGGGGGCTCACGATGGTGAAAAGCTCTCCAGAAGGGGCATGTGGAATGAGATCGTGGTGATGGTCGCACAAAAGACTACTAGACTAAAACCACTGAATTATACACTTGAAAATTATTTTAAGAGTATACGACTCACATTTCAATTAAAAAAAAACTGAATGTCCTAGAGAAGGCAGATGTGGATGCACGGCAGGATGGATGGCCAAAAAAATGGGAGTCATTCCGACAGCCCCTTGATAGCTGTCAAAACTTAAAGGAAGGACCCACGCATCCTAGAAGGGACCGTCCACTGCGAGAGCCAGTGGTGGAGTCCCTCTGCCTTCTCAGGGGTCTGCACTGGCCCAGCTACTGACCCCAACGTCCGTGAATGGACGCGATCCGAGTGCGAGAAGAGAGGTCACATCAGGGGCAGCCCAGCCCGGGGTCGCCTCACTCAGGGTGTCAGCCACGCATCTGCTCACGGGACAGGTGTCCAGAGGTGACCCTTCACAGGAACAAAGTGAGAAACCACAGCGGCCAAGCCAGTGGCAGAGAAGGCCTCTCTGTGTTAAAGGCTGCGGGGCTGGGGAGTGGGGTTGGGAACGAGGGGACAAAACTGAAAAGAGGTAGGGTGCAGAGGACAGTCGTGGGAAGGGCCTGGCACGTGCACTCCGGCCAGGACCCTGTCACCCACAAACACAGCAGCCGTGCTACCTGGCCAGCACTGCCTTGAGTTTTAAGACAAATCTAAGGACGTCCCTTAATACACACTGGGTGCTGTGTCCCACAGCTTCCCTGGTGGCTCCAATGCTAAAGATTCTGCCCACGATGTAAGAGACCCAGGTTCCATCCCTGGGTCAGGAAGATCCCCTGAAGGAAACAGCAACCCACTCCGGTATCCTTGCCTGAAAAACCCAACAGACAGAGCCTGGCAGGCTACAGTCCACAGGGTCGCAAAGCATCAGACACAAGTGAGCGACTAACATACACCGTGTCCAAGGAGGAGGTCGTGGCCAGATCTGATCGTGGCTGCCACTTGTGGGGAGGCTAAAAAGACCCCCTCCATCACCACCATCCCCTACGGTTCCTGAGCATCACTGGGGGGGTCCCCTGCCTGCCCTTCGGGGGCATCACGCTCTGCAAATCAGCATTAACTTCAAGGCGTGTATCCCCGGAGGAAGGGTTACTGTTCACCACCGGGTGATGTGGTCCTTGGCCCAAGAGGAGCTCTGGGAAGGAAATTGACAGACGGTTTTCAATTTCTGTTTCAAGTTAATGGAAGAGCTTTGCTCTAACAAACAGAAGAACTGGTCGGCCCACAGAGAAGTGGAGATGGCCCATGCCTAGGTGAGGAGGGCTCCCAGGACCACGCCCCACCCCAGACCCATCTGGCTGGTTGCCGCTGCCTCGGGCCACAGCCAAGACGTCGACTGACCGTTCCACTTTCAATGTCGCCCTCCCAGCACCGCCCGCCCCTCTCCTGCGTTTTCTTCACAGCCCACGCAACCACCTAACGCACTTTGCACTTGGCTTGCTGCTTGTTTTGCCTCTTCGAAATGTAAGCACCATGAGACCTGCTGCGGGGGCTTTCTGTCCCCGTGTGACTCTTCTGTGATCAACAATACTTGGCACGTATAGGACACAACAGTAAACATTTGTTGAGTGAACAGATAAAAGGAGGTGGGTGTGTACACCTCGAGTGAGACCCCGGATTGTGCCGTGGTAGCTGGTTATTTCTATGCTGCATCGTTCTCTCCCGGTTGCAATGCAGGGCAGGCTCTGGTCAGAAAACGGTTCCCAAGCGGGACTGTCTTCCAGAGCACCTTTCACTGGCTTCTAGCAGCCTCTTTACCAAACGCCATGTTTTGGAAAGCGAATCCCTAAATGATTAGGTTAAAATAAAAAGGGCTCTCAAGTTCTTAAATATGAAAAGGCAGAAAATAGACTTTATTCCAAACAAAGACTTTGAAAAGATGTTAAAGAAAAGGACACGTTACGTTACTAACGCAAACGTTTTTCACCGTCTGAGTTTTCCTTCTCCAAGGTAAGCACTCCAGCCAAGCTTTCGCGGATTGTGTTCAAAGCCCTTGGCCCACAGAAATCTGGCCTTGCTCATCTTCCCAAGGGGCCTCTCGAGTCTTCTGAGCCAGGCAGGAAGAAGTGTTACAAAGCAGGTGACTGCTGTGGGACCGCAGGGCTGGCGCCCACCGGCATACGCAGGGAAGACCCCCGTGCAGGGCTATCAGGTGGCGTCCCAGCAGCGCGCAGAGATGGCTGAGCGGATAAGCTCTCTGAAGACCAGACGTGACAGCAGATGCCACCGTGTGTCCCTGGGAAGGAGCTGAGATGATGCAGATCGTCCTCGCCCTGCCAGGGCCACTCAGCCCAGGGGCAGAGTCTGTGCCAGCGCCTCACCCTGGGCTGGAGCGGGGACCGCCTCCGGCACTTCCAGTCACCCCGCTCCAGGCTGCGGGGAGCGCAGCCCAGCACAGGGAGAGCCCTGACCCTCTCGGGCCCATCCAGAGCCCTGCGCTGCCATGGCTGAGCAGGCCAGGCGGTCCTGAGGCCAAGCCGGGCTCCAGCATAGCAAGGAGGAAGTTCAGATGAAGGACCTGGCCAGAGTCACCATATGGTCCACGCCACACGCCACATCCACAGGCTCCCCAGGCATAGTCACCTGAAAAAGCGAGGCCCGGTGCACCATGAGGGGAGGTGGCCTGGCGGGGGCCCAGCGAGGGCCTGACCCTGGCTCTGCCTCTGGGTCAATGATGGGACCGGCCTGAGCCTCAGCCACCTACACACACCTGGCAAGTCAGCTGGGAAGGGCCATCCCAACTCCCACTCAGTCAAGGGCAACACCCCCCACCCCCGAGAGGCTGCTCTGGGCACCTGCATGCACCGTCCCAGGACGTGGACACCCCACAGAGGCTGCTCCCCTGTGAGGGGGACTCCCCAGAGGTGGCCACCTGCCCCAGGGGTCACCAGACAGCTCCCTGAGCGGCTCCAGAAACTGTCCCGCCCCGTCCTGCCTGCGGGGCCGCTGTGGGGAGGAGTCCTGCCAGCCCAGTGTCCTCACCCGCCTCACCCATCAGCCCCAGGCCCGGGCAGGCCGCAGAAGGGGCGCTGACTGCGTCTCAGAAGGGGCCAGAGGCCTGGCTGGCAGCCCTGCCAACACGTTATCACCGGCAGGGCCAACCATCTGGGTGACATGCAGACAACTCCACACGGGGGTGGAGGCCATGGCCTGGCCTGCTGGCCTTTACACGGACGCTCGTCGTCCCGCAGCTCCACAGCTGGGCCCTGGAGAAGGGCACACACACATTCCACGGAGCCCACGGCCCAAGCGGGATCTCTAGGCCCACACAGCCCCCGCTCTCCAGGAGAAGAGCCTTGGCCTTCTTCTATTGTAGTATCATTATTGTTATTATATTACTATTGATTTGAATAGGTGACAGTCACGTGGCTACCATATAAAATGACGTTCAGTAGAAGAGAAAGGTATTATTGCCTCTGGGTACCACCGCGTCCTCGTCTGCCTGCTCCCCACCTTCCCTAGGAACTGGAAACGACTTCTCACTGGTGTCTGCTCTCCCAGAGATGCTGTGTGCAGCGCGCCGCTGGGGGTGTCTCCTCAGCGCTCCCGCCCTGGCTCCTCCCCAGCCTCTGCAGGCGCGGGTGCTGCTCTCCTGCCTGCACCCGAGTCCTGCCCGCCCTCCCCTGGGCAGCAAAGCGACAGCTGGAGACGGCTCTGCAACAGCCTGCAGAGTTTACTGAGCTTCCGAGGGGACGACCCCGGCCAGATGGCCTGGCCTTTTAAAAGCCCCGAGGCAGCAGCGTCCACGGTTCAGAGAAAAGTCCATTAAGGGTTCTGGGCCACAAGGCAAACGGACACTAGCACCAAGTCGTGCTGCCCGCCCTGCGCTAAACAAATGCCCTTAGCAAAACCTGTTACAGGAATCACTGAGCAAACACACCACAGTGCCCCCGGCTCAAGCAAGGGCCCAGAGCTGCATAAAGTGCTCCGCGCTGGCCATGGAAGCAGAAGAAAACACGCTGCCCGGGGTCCCCGGCCAGGTGAGCTCCCAGCAACCTCCCTGGCCACAAGGGCGCCTTTATTGACCTTCCCCGGGGGGAGGCCACTCTCCGCGCTGACCGGCAGCCGAGCGTCCGCACTTAAGCACCTCTGTCCTCGTTCCCCAAGGGCTGTGGCCCAAAAGCCCAAGGCAGAGGGGGCCAGGTGGCCCTGGCTGATGCCGGCCCCGGGAGCCTCTCTGGGAAGAAGCAGGCGGCCCCTCAGCCTCTGAACTGAGTCCAGGAGACAGCTGCCCTCAGCCGTGTTCTATTTGTGTCCTCCTCAAGATTAAAAGGACTTCCTATTTTAAACCAATTTACACTTCCATTATTGCAAAGGCAAACAGTTCCAGAAGCTGAACCGCATCTGACCTGAGTACTGAAAAGTGTGAGCAGAATTAGTGTAGGAGCAACTCTACACAAGGACAAGTTCCCAAGACACACGCCCACCAGGTCAGGGACGGAGGAAGGCCGAGAGGAGCAGGTGACCAGCTTCGAGCAGGCAGCCAGACTCGCCACATTCCCACTCAGCTGCACCCAAAGACGCCCTGCCCGGCACCCAGAGGTGGGGACACCCCAGAGGGGAGCCCGCCCAGCCCGCGAGGAGGCCCGGCCTCACAGCACACCCTCCCCCAGGGCATCAGAAATGCCAGGGCCTGCGGCTCCTGAAGAGGCCTAGTAAGAAAGGGGCCCTGAAGGCAGAGGGTCCCCAGGCCGGGCTCCAACCAACCAGCGGGGCCAAGTTCACATCGCAGCCCAGCCCGGCAGACAGCTGGGCGACTGGGAAGTCAGTGTTTACAGGTGCAGGCTGGGGGAACAGCCCCACCTTCACCAGCAGGGCGCCTCGCCCCCAGGATGAAAGTCACCCTTCCCTGGGCAGGGGTGCAGCCTGCGCCCAGGCCCACGGGGCTGCTATTGCACAGAGGGTCTCCCTGTGCACATGCCCTCTCCGCCACAGCGGAGGACCCAGCTCAGGCCCTCAGAGAGGAGGGGGACCTCGGTGACATCTCAAAGCCAGACACTGAGTCTGATCTGGGCTCCACTTCTCACTAGGTGTGTGCCCTTAAAGAGATCACCGAACCTCTCTGAGCACCAGCATGGAGCAGGAAGACACCCTGGATGCTCCTGGAAGGAGAGGCTTGGATCAGGTGACTCAGACGTCAACTCCTGGGCCTGTGAACCATTAGAAAAGCCCCGGTTCTGTGGGTCTGAGAATAACCAGTTAGTATCCCTATAGGAGCTACAAACATGGTTCTACTTTTTTCCTCCCTTTTGTAGAATACTTTTTAAATGATATAACGTATCCCCTGCTGAAGATAAGTAAGAAAATATAATTTTTAAGGAACAAAAATCACTTGCAATTGTTTTTTTAAGTGAGACAACAGAACAGACTGGAGAAAGTCCCACTATTCAACATCAGACTAACCTTTAAGGATTCCATCCTAGCTGATCGAAAAACTGGCTCCTGTCTCCATCGCTCTCCCAGAGCCCCAGCCCCACATCCTGGAGCCAGCACGAACCTCAGCATCATCCTCCCACCGCAACCAAAAGGAGACAAGGGGGCAAAGGAGCTCCGTGGATGCCCAAGAGCATGTGGCCTGAGGGCGGCCGTCACAGGAACAGACCAGAGCGTCCTTGCCCTGATGGCGTGGGGGCTGAGAGCATGTCAGAGGGACACTTGGGGTCCAGCCTGAACAGCAACAGGTCCGCCGCAGGCCTGGCGCCCTCTGCTCTGCCTCAGAGGCCAAGCCTGGCCCGGCCACTTCAGCAGTGAAGGTACCCTCTTCATGTCAAACCTGACTTCACAGCTGATCTTCACTCTAATTTGAGGAAATGAAGGCAAGTGGGGAGCCTCGAGTCACAGCGGTCATTCATTCAAAGCCCGGTTGCTCAGCCATTTCCCAAGCTTCTCCCACAGAAGGGAGCCCTTGGGGTGGGGTCGGGGCTCCCGAAGGACAAGTGGGATCCTGACTGCCCCACGCTCCTGGTCCTGGAGCACCCAACCACTGCCTGCCGCCGCTCCTCTCCTGTCCCAGGCTGGGGTCCCGGGCTGGGGTCCAGAGGACAGCGGGGCCGCCCCATCAGGCTGGGAACAACTCGGGGGTGTACTCATCTTTCCCCAACAAGTTCAAAGCCTCCCTCTGACCAGTGTATCTTGGAGACTGCACCAGAGGGAGGGCTAGCGAAGTTCACGGGAGCCAGGAGAGCCAAGCGCTAAGGGAAGTGCTGGGAGAAACAGCCAGTGAAACACCAAGGCGCCTCCAGACACTTTCCGTGGGTTTTTGACAGATAGGTGATCTTTTTAAAAATTAAAACATTTCTTTTGCATTTTTATGTGTTTTCTTAAAAGATGCTTTTACACAACCTCAAAACACATTATTAAAAACGATCCTTCAAAACAAAACATTTAGGCACACACGCGCACACACACACACACACACACACACGCGCACACACACACACACAAGCATGCATGCACACGAGTGCCTGATTCTCTACAGAGACCATCTCCGGAAGGGAAGGATGAAACCAGAAGCTGCCTCTGGGACAGGAGATGGGAGGCTTATTTTTCATCATACATTTTGTACCAGGTCTAAATGTTCTGTACTCAGAAGAATAAACAGCTTTGTTTAGAAGAACTTAAAGAACTGACTTAGTAAACAACATGAAGCTGAATTACAACTTAAGCAGGACTCTCCTTTCCCTTCAATTCTGAAATGAGCCTTTCTGCATAACTGCACTTCCTCCTGAGAAGAGCCGTGATGTTTCAGCCTGCTGGCTGTGGTAAGGCACTCTAAATACTAAACATCCTGCTTTCTTTTAAATTCGCTGCAAACCATTCCTCTCCACGGGCCTCAGTGAACAGCTCCCTGCACGTCAGCTCCTTCAGCCCGCCCCCTCCCTTGTGGAGAGCAGGGACACCCGACCTGCAGCCCACTCCTCCCTGAAGCGCCCTGAGGACCCGGCGCCGGCCTGGCTGCTGCGTGCGCTGTCCGCTCTGCAGGCACACCCTCAGGCCGCCCGGCCCAGCCTTACCCTCCATGGGAAGTACTGGTCTTCCAGGCGACCGATTCCCAGGCACCCTCGGATGTTCTTGCCCCACACAAACAGCTCTCCTCGGTCTGCAAAGAAAAAACAATGGTGGCTTGGTTGGGGCTTAGGCCAAGGGCAAGTCTCCAAGAGGAGGAAGGGTCATGAGACAGAACCCGGTACAAAAAGATCAATGTTAACCTTCAATTTCTCCCTGGCTTTATTAATCCTTGCTTTTGAAGGGACAAGTAAACAGTACCATCCCCAAACCAAACACGTGTCCCAGGAGAGAGTCACGCAGCATCTTTCTCAGGGGAGATGAGCACATGCCTGGAGTGGGCCCGGGGGCTCCTGCACACACAGCCCCCTCTGCTCAGCCCTTGCGGACACCCCCCCATCGCCCAGCTGTGTGACCCTGTGCTCCACAATCCTGAGATCTCAGCATCCTCAAATCCCGGTCACACCCGGACAAAGTGAGAAGTAGGATAATCTGTCATTCCTTGTCTGGTCTCAGGAGCATTTGGTCAAGTGACACATGGCGACAGGGAGCCTCTCTGGGCTGGGTCTACGTCTGTGTGCTAGGAGCTGGGACAGCATGGGGACCAACAGGCATGTTCCTCGTCCGGGTGGAGCCAATCCAACAGCAAAAAATAAATAACCCAACAAATGCATGATTTCCAACTGTAACAAGTGCCATGAAGGAAGGGGACAGGCAGAGTGCTGTAGGAACAGGCCAGGACACTGACTGGGGCTCTGGGAACCCCAGCCTCCAGGACGAACCCCTAGACTGGGACAGGTCCTCAGTCCAGACTTCCTCCTGCACCGGCTTGGGGCGTCCTCTGCACAGAGGCCCCATTCACAGCCCCAGCAGGCAGAAGGCTCTGGTGGTGGGAAGAAGGACGGACATGCAGGAGCTGGGACTGAAACAACCCGGCTGGCTCAGCAAAGGGCCCTTCAGTGACACAGCTCAGAGCCTCTGCTCTGCCTGCCCTCCTTGGTCTTCCACCCGAGAGGGTACCTCAGGGGAAACCAGATGGCCGCAGGCCAATGCCAGGCCTGGGGACAGGGGAGACACCCGGGCCCGGGGCTCCCTCTCCTGAGGAACAGTGACTGGCACTGGGAGGGTGGTTGCTGGGTTCTGGGGGAAATCTAAGCAGGATTTCATTTCAGTGTGACCCACATGGCTACAGGGAGAACAGCAGACAAAAGAATCTACCTTAGTCATAGGTGCAGGCTGTGTGTGGATTCTGAAGTTCGTGACTTTGCACACAATTTAAGCCTTAAATATTTGGGAAATTACAGATAATCGTTAACTTTAGAATTCACCCCTACCAACTCTTCTTTGCCACATCAGAACAGCTTTAAACCGCTCATGTGACATATATATTTGCAGATGGAGGTGGCTGACTCTGCGTGGGGGTTAGGGAGGGTGCACCCCAGTTCCCCCTGCTATCACTGGGGTGCCTCAGGACACAGTCAGACAGCACTGCGCCTCCAAGCACAGCAGCTGCCGCTGCTTCAGAACCACCAAACCAAAACGCAGACCGTGACTGAGAGGCCGAGAGGACTCTGGAGCCTCCAGAGGGTGCTTATCTGGAGCAGGCCTCACATTAGCAGGAGGCCAGAGAACAGATGATGGGGACCCCAAACTGACTGTCCCAGCTCAGCTGTTTTAAGAAGAAAATAACTACTTGCCATGAGACGAAAAGGTCTTTAAAACTGCAAGGAAAAGGCGAATTTGTAATACTTAAAAGTCATAAAATGAAATGTTTAGTTCAGTCTTACTTTTCAAGTCAACTAAAGAGGAGCAAATTGACCCGACAGCCACGGTGGTGGGATGAGGGCTGTAATGGAGAAGCGCAGACACGCTGGAGGTCTGTAGGGTAACTGGATAGCTCATGACTTTGTAATTGGGCAGACCTCTGAGAAAGCCTCCATTTCCGCCTCCCCTTTGATCACTCCCCCCCAGGACTTTGGAGAAACAGGGCACGTCAGCCTCCCGAAACCACAGGACAGCCCAACGCATGCGCCTCCTGCGTTGCAAGGCTGCAGGAAGGGTGGGCGTGGCCAGGGGGCCAGGAGAAAGCCCCGCACGGTTACTTCCTGCTCTCCCGTGGATGCCGCCGAATCCCCACTGGTTTCCCCGAATCCCCACTGGTTTCCCCCGGGCCCAGTCCAGGGTCCCCGCTCCCAACCACCGACTGTGTCCTCTTGGAAACTCACTATAACGTTAGCCTAACCACAAACCAGATGAACCGAAAACAAACCTCCGGGATGAAAAGGAGACACATTACACAATCTCCAGCGGAACAACGTCTGGATCAGCCGCTCTCTCTAATTATCCACACAAGGGCGCCACTCCGCTGGACGGATGGAAACAGAGCGGCCCATGGCCGGGGGCTGAACCCGAGAGGCCCGGCCAGGCCTCGGGGCCACACGGCCTGGTCACTTACTGGTCAGGGCGGCGAAGTGGCTCAGCCCGCAGCGGATGCGGGAGACCTGGACTCCCGGGTTGAACTCAGTCAGGCCAAAGAGAGTGGGTGGAATCATTTCTGGAAGAGCGGTTTCCAAGAGGTTTGGTCCCTTCCCAAGAATTCCATAGCCCCAGACGAAAACATGTCCTTCTCCTGGATTACAGTAAAAACAACGGTCAGGAAGTCAAACCAAGCACAGCCCTCCCTCTCTAGAAATGCAAACCACACCACCAAGATGTGTTACATCCACATGCATTTTTTTTCCCTTTTTCTTTTCCCTCCTCTTGCTTGGCAAGAACATGTTGAGATAGACACTTAATGTTTCTTTTCTCCTCTTTCAAATTTGTGCTTGTGGAGGATGTCTAGCCAGCTAACCAATCTCAGAACACAAACATCCCACATCTTGACGGTGCTGGACAGGGCTGCTCCATAAATCACCCACAGACCCCACGTGAACACAGGGGAGAGTTACAAGGACAGCTTTTCCCGACACGGAGCAGGAGATGGAGCCAAGTACCCACACGACTCCTGGCCAGATTCTAAAACTCGCAGTGACTTTCAGGCTATAAAAAGTGTAACACTGATCAGTCGTGCCAGATGCATAATCCCAGGGGGCGTGGCTCTCAGGATCCCGACCCTAGGGCTCTTCTCCGGTGTGCCCGTGGACTCTTGGCACAGTCTCTCTCGAGAAGGAAGGGCTGGAGTCTTTGGCCCAGGCTCAGGGAGAGGGAGCAAGCAAGCCAGAGGTCTGCGATCCTCAGTCTACGCTAGCTCTTTGTCGACGTATAAATCACAGCTGTTAGCCGTCTGTCAAGAACATCAGTCACCCTCCCCCTCTGTGGACTGAACTCTGATCTTCCCACAGGCCCACTCCCCACACTGAGAGCCAGACCCAGTGGACACCAGCCCCTCCACACCCATCCCACCCGCAGCTTCCCAGTGAACAGCCCGCAAGAGGGGCTCACCGTTTAACACCGCGCAGCCTGTGCCCCCACACGCAGCCTGCTTCACCCGCCCAACTCCTGAGAAGGGCAAGCACCGGGGGACATTCACCTGGATCAGAGGAAGGGGCCACACCGTTAGGAAGACAAACCAGCGAGAACGTGGCAACACTGTTTCGTGGTGTCTAAGTCCCAGTTCATTCATGCCCTCCCCTAGATAATCCCGAATACTGTACAGGTGCTGAGGGTCTAACAGGGCACGGGGGAGATGAGGGAGCAGGACACCCCGTCCCACTCTGGGAGTGCAGTCCAGTGGAGGAGGTAGACGTCAGCCAAGATGAACACAGGATGAATCTGCGCTGAGTGCAGTGAAGGCAGGGCGTGTCGGGAGCGCAGTCAGGAGGAAGCAGCCAGGGGAAGAGAGGAGGAAACCCCAGGTCGGGCACGTGGAAGTTCAGCGGGGGCGAGGCGTGCATGGCACGCTCAGGAGTTTCAGCAGGTCAGGGTGGCCGCAGCCAGGAACAAGGGGGAATATTTGCAAGATGCCGGTGAAGAGAAGGGAAACCAGACCACGTGGGATGGCGGCTGACCGCGGGAAGGATCTGGTCTCTACCCTGAGCGTATCGGGGAGGCAGTACAGGTTCCAAGTGAGAGAGGGATGTGACTTCGTGAGGGGAAGGTAAATGGACGTGGGACACGATGGAGAAGGACCAGGGTTGGGGGATGAGCACGGATTCACTCCAGGATGCTCTGAACCTGCAGTGCCAAGCGGCCTACTTAGCCTGCCAGCAGGCTTTGGTCTTGGCGCTTCTACTGAGGAGTGTCTTTGGAAAAATGGATTTTAAGTGCTTCAGTGACAGGCATGGGTCTTTTCAGAGTCACAGGCAGATGGAGACAGCTGGAGGATAAGGACCCCTAGGCTGACTAAAGGGGCTTACTGATCTTATATGGCTCAAGGCTGCTGGCTAGGCCTGGCGTCCGCTACCCGGCTCACACGGCTCCTCTGCCCAACTGGGCTCTGGCACATGGCCCTCAGCAAAGGCTGAGAAACGCGCTAGCCAAGAGCCACAGAAATGCACCGCTGCTGTCCCTGACGGAGTGAGGCTCAGGCCACATAAAGGGTCAGGGCTGTGGAACGCTGCTTCCAAACAAGGGGCCTGTCTCCTGCAGGCCACACCTGGTACCATCTGTGCCTGCCGTGTGGGGGGCTGGGCTGGTGACCTGCTTCTACAGAACAGAACACCAGCAAACGTGAGGGGAGCCACTGCCGGGACGAACCTGTAGAGCACTGCTTCTGTCTCACTGACATGCTCGCTCACCCTCTGCTGAAGCCAGCTGCCGCGCCGGGAGCCACCATGCGGAGAAGCCTGCATGGTAAGGAGCCGAGGAAGGCTCGGCCGACCGCTGTGAGCTGGCCAAGCGCCAGTGAGGCCCGGGGGCCCGGGGCCAGCAGTCCATGGGGACCTGCACCCCGTTGCGAACCACCAGTGTGGGCCCAGAGGCAGAGCCCTCCCAAGGTGAACCCCAAGAAAGAGACTCAGAGCCAAAGACCAGCCAAGCCAGCCCTAGATCTCTAACTCACAAAAACTGAGAGAGAATAAATATGGGTTGTTTTAAGCCATCACATGGTAGAGTCATTTGTTATAGGTCAGGGTGGCCGCAGCCAGGAACAAGGGGGAATATTTGCAAGATGCCGGTGAAGAGAAGGGAAACCAGACCACGTGGGATGGCGGCTGACCGCGGGAAGGATCTGGTCTCTACCCTGAGCGTATCGGGGAGGCAGTACAGGTTCCAAGTGAGAGAGGGATGTGACTTCGTGAGGGGAAGGTAAATGGACGTGGGACACGATGGAGAAGGACCAGGGTTGGGGGATGAGCACGGATTCACTCCAGGATGCTCTGAACCTGCAGTGCCAAGCGGCCTACTTAGCCTGCCAGCAGGCTTTGGTCTTGGCGCTTCTACTGAGGAGTGTCTTTGGAAAAATGGATTTTTAAGTGCTTCAGTGACAGGCATGGGTCTTTTCAGAGTCACAGGCAGATGGAGACAGCTGGAGGATAAGGACCCCTAGGCTGACTAAAGGGGCTTACTGATCTTATATGGCTCAAGGCTGCTGGCTAGGCCTGGCGTCCGCTACCCGGCTCACACGGCTCCTCTGCCCAACTGGGCTCTGGCACATGGCCCTCAGCAAAGGCTGAGAAACGCGCTAGCCAAGAGCCACAGAAATGCACCGCTGCTGTCCCTGACGGAGTGAGGCTCAGGCCACATAAAGGGTCAGGGCTGTGGAACGCTGCTTCCAAACAAGGGGCCTGTCTCCTGCAGGCCACACCTGGTACCATCTGTGCCTGCCGTGTGGGGGGCTGGGCTGGTGACCTGCTTCTACAGAACAGAACACCAGCAAACGTGAGGGGAGCCACTGCCGGGACGAACCTGTAGAGCACTGCTTCTGTCTCACTGACATGCTCGCTCACCCTCTGCTGAAGCCAGCTGCCGCGCCGGGAGCCACCATGCGGAGAAGCCTGCATGGTAAGGAGCCGAGGAAGGCTCGGCCGACCGCTGTGAGCTGGCCAAGCGCCAGTGAGGCCCGGGGGCCCGGGGCCAGCAGTCCATGGGGACCTGCACCCCGTTGCGAACCACCAGTGTGGGCCCAGAGGCAGAGCCCTCCCAAGGTGAACCCCAAGAAAGAGACTCAGAGCCAAAGACCAGCCAAGCCAGCCCTAGATCTCTAACTCACAAAAACTGAGAGAGAATAAATATGGGTTGTTTTAAGCCATCACATGGTAGAGTCATTTGTTACACAGCCCAGGTAACAATGACACAACCCTAGACCTGTCCCCACAGGAAGGCCGTGCAGACACTGATCTGAGGCCTTGGTATCAGGAAGCCCAGTCCTCCTGAACACTTTATTTGCAGTTTATCTTACGAAAACAATGCATCATTAAATGACCACGTTTTCTGGGACTTCCCTGGTGATACAGTGGCTAAGACTCTGAGCTTCCAACTCCAGGAGGCCAGGTTCAATCCCTGGTCAGGGAACTGGGTCCCACATGCCACAACTAACATCTGACACAACCCAATGAACAAATGAAAATAAACACATTAAAATAATCACCTTTTCTTCTGTTCTCACTACTAGAAAGTTCAGCGCCAAATCTGCAGCCACTTCTAGCCGGTGTGCCAGACCACAGAGAACCAATTACCTTCGTCTGATTAGCTGACCTTTATCCCTCTGTGCGTATTTCTTTACCTATTAACATATATTTAAAGCTTTTCTGTATGTTGTCAGAAGCTTGATGATATTAATTTAAGTCCTTATCACTTAGAGACACATACTGATTTATAGAGTCTAGGATTTGCTTCAAAGTAACACAGGACAGAGAAGTAGATGGAATCACAGATGAGACAGCACTGGCCATTAGGTGTGTGAGGCTTTTTGGAGAGGAGGGGAGGGGAGGGTTAATGAAAATGTTCTGGAATTAAATACTGGTGACAGTTACACAGCCTTGTGAATATACTAAAATCCACTAAGTCATACAATTTAAAACAGTAAATTATCTATTTCTTTAAACGCACCATTAGTTGGCAATTATTGAATATGCGTAATGGCTACGTAGAAATTATGCACTAAGGCCTACTTTTTGCTTATATTTGGAACTTTCCTTAATAGAATGTTTAAAACCCTACTGCACTGTACGGATGGTGGCCCCCTGCGGTGACGGCAGGGTCGCAATGGGGAGACACCACAGGCCGGGCGCCGGGGCTCTCCTGCACAACCTGGAGGCCGCATGGCGTCTTCATCAAGGGGCACACACTCTGGAAGGCAGCAAAAGGCCCACTGGGATGTCGCAGGAACGTATGTGAACAGCCTCACTTCCCCTTTCAGAACAGGACAGGGCACACAGGCATACCCTAACTACTGCTCTAAGTCAGGACCAGCTCATAGAAGCACTGATAATGAAGGCTTCTGAACCTAAGCTTGCTTTCTAGGCTCCAAAGAGATCGTCAAGCACTCGGCCCCTTGAAGAGGCAGCCTCACTCAGGCGAGGCCTACACAGCAGTCTGGACATCTCCCCTTGGTGACGGTCCTCTTCTGCATGTACTAAACACTACTTCCGAGCCCCCAGCCCAGGCTGCCAGTGACCACGTACCTGTGTGGAGTCGGTGACAGAGGCCAGCTGCAGGTACTCAGAGTTGCCCCAGCCGAAGAGGCCACCATCGGCTGACACGGCCAGGCAGCAGTCCCCGTAAGTGGCCACCTGGACGACGTTCACTCCGGCCAGGTCTCCGCCCAGCTTGGTGGGCGTGCTGGTGATATTGTAGTGACCCAGGCCTGACACGATGGAAAACTGCGTTACTCAAACACTTGCCTTGACTTACTATGTGCCAAACACCATTTTAAGCACTTCGCAAAGATCAACTCAGAATCCTAATCCATCCCCTCTGCACACTGTACAACTTCCTGTTCCATGCTCTCTAAAAACATCACAGTGATCATGTACATGTAAAACCCTTGATATTTCCTGAGTCTGATTCAAGTTAGAACCTTTTCAAGATGAAACACCACTGCACAACGAGCCTATCAGACCTTGTATGCAATATACGGGCACAACTCGTTCCACTGCACTTTGCACTGTTGACAAACTGAAGGTCTGTGGCAACCCTGTATTGTCGGGTGATGGTTAATACTTTGGAGGCAGTATTATTTTAATTAAGATATGTACACTGGTTTTTTTTAGACATAATGCTATTGCACACTTTAAATAGACTGCAGTATAAACATAACTTCTATATGCTCTGGGAAACCAAAGTTACAACAAGCAATTCCTAAGGCACTGCTGGGCTTGGGAGAAAACAAAGGAAATTTCTAAGAGGCCATGCAATGTCAACTCCCCATGCCATCCCCCCAAAACAACAAACAGAAACTGGCAAACTGGTGTGGTCAACAGTGAGCTGAGGAAAAGACCGGGCTTGCCAGGAGGGCAAATGTCGCTATCAGCTCGGCGATGGAGGGTGACTCCTTGGACAGCAGATGAGGGAGACCCCCAAACCACAGAGCCTGCTTATACTACACCTCCTCCAAGGAGCCCAAAGCAGTGTCAGACTGGCAATACCCGCCAGCAAGAGGCAATAGAGGCCACCATCGGCTGACACGGCCAGGCAGCAGTCCCCGTAAGTGGCCACCTGGACGACGTTCACTCCGGCCAGGTCTCCGCCCAGCTTGGTGGGCGTGCTGGTGATATTGTAGTGACCCAGGCCTGACACGATGGAAAACTGCGTTACTCAAACACTTGCCTTGACTTACTATGTGCCAAACACCATTTTAAGCACTTCGCAAAGATCAACTCAGAATCCTAATCCATCCCCTCTGCACACTGTACAACTTCCTGTTCCATGCTCTCTAAAAACATCACAGTGATCATGTACATGTAAAACCCTTGATATTTCCTGAGTCTGATTCAAGTTAGAACCTTTTCAAGATGAAACACCACTGCACAACGAGCCTATCAGACCTTGTATGCAATATACGGGCACAACTCGTTCCACTGCACTTTGCACTGTTGACAAACTGAAGGTCTGTGGCAACCCTGTATTGTCGGGTGATGGTTAATACTTTGGAGGCAGTATTATTTTAATTAAGATATGTACACTGGTTTTTTTTAGACATAATGCTATTGCACACTTTAAATAGACTGCAGTATAAACATAACTTCTATATGCTCTGGGAAACCAAAGTTACAACAAGCAATTCCTAAGGCACTGCTGGGCTTGGGAGAAAACAAAGGAAATTTCTAAGAGGCCATGCAATGTCAACTCCCCATGCCATCCCCCCAAAACAACAAACAGAAACTGGCAAACTGGTGTGGTCAACAGTGAGCTGAGGAAAAGACCGGGCTTGCCAGGAGGGCAAATGTCGCTATCAGCTCGGCGATGGAGGGTGACTCCTTGGACAGCAGATGAGGGAGACCCCCAAACCACAGAGCCCTGCTTATACTACACCTCCTCCAAGGAGCCCAAAGCAGTGTCAGACTGGCAATACCCGCCAGCAAGAGGCAACGCGAGACCTGTGTTCATCCTTTGTATACACGAAATATGGAGAAGGGAATGGCAGCCCGCTCCAGTGCTCTTGCCTGGAGAATCCCAGGGACCGGGGAGCCTGGTGGGCTGCCATCTATGGGGTCGCACAGAGTCGGACACGACTGAAGTGACTTAGCAGCAGCAGCAGCATACACCAAATATAATCTATATACTAAAAAAGATTTTTAAAAATTAACTCAGATGTTGAAGGGTTATGAAAGAACCTGAATACTGAGATAGAAACTGCTTTAGATCAGATGGTCAGGGGGCCCTCACTGAAGAGATAACCTCAAGCCAAGGTCTGCAGGATGAAAGGGAGAGTGAAGAAGAGCATGCCAGGCTGCGGGAACAGCATGTGCAAAGGCCCTGTGGCAGCGGCGGAGGGGGCTCCCGATCAGGGTGCAGGCGGCCCTCGAGGCTGGACTCAGAGCCTGGCGAGCAAGGGCAGTGAGGCCTCGTGACAGCAGACTTCTGGATGGCGCCAGGAAACTAAACCAGGGCTCTCTCCAGCACCAGGACTTTCACCTCGTTCCTTGGGCTATGCTGTCAAAAATGTACCAATTTCATCTTTTTTATAAAAAGCTGATTTTTAAAAGTTACTCACACCAAAATTTGAAAAAATAAAAAGGAAGCTTCAACTTTACAGATACTAAAGAAACGGACACTTTAAAACTTGGCACTGGGATTAGACCAGGACACTTACACTGACAATAATCCCTGCTGGAGGGCTGATGATTAAACCAGTACTCCTGCACACTGACATCAGTGTAAGTCATTTCCAATAGTGAAACTTCTGGAAAGCAATGTAATAGTATATCCTGAAAACAAGAAAAATATTCTAATCCTCTGACCCACGCCTGGGAAATTTATCCCAGAGCAATAATCCAGATGAAGGGAAAAGCTAGACATGTATATGTGACAAATGTTGTATCTGCAATGGCTACTGCATCCCCCTCCACCCCCCCGCCAAAAGTATGCCTCCTGACCACAGGGTAATGAGTAGCTAGCTGATAAGATAACTAAATTATTAATTTACCTTATAGCACATAAACTGGATGCTCTACCATACAAATATTAAAAACTGTGCAAATTATACCAACGTGGGAAAATGTTTCATGTAAATTTAACAATAAAACAGGCATATAAAAATCACACCTCTGAGTACCATAAAAAATGTTCACATATGAATAAGGACAGGGAAAAAACATAAGTCAAGGGACAAAGATGATGTGCTGAGGTGGCGGGATGATAGAGGCTTTACACAAGGTTTAAATCTTAAATTTAAGGTCCTCCCTTCAGACAAACACGGAGCACAGAAAGGTAAGCTGCGCAAGGGTGATAACGCTCCTCTCTCATCCCTCTCTCCCTTAATCACATTCTTCTCAAATCAGCTGAAGCCGAGCGCCCATGAGAGGGCGTTTGTCTCTGAAAAGATTCAGCCTTGTATGGTGGGGCAGTCCTCTGTCCAATCCAGGAGCTGGGGGTGAGGGACAGGGAGAGGACATGCAGGGAGGGACAGGAGAGGGAAGGGCCAGATCAAGGCAGCTCCTCCATCCCCCGGGGAGGGGGCGGGGGAGGAAGGGACACTACCTGTCTGCCCGTCCGCACCCCATCCACAAGAATACACTTCTCCTTGATCCGTCAGGAACAGACTGTGGTCCTGACCGCAGGCAACCTAGCAAACAAACGGAGGCGAGATGGCTGGTGAGAAGGACTCCATAGAGCCCTGCTGTCCTGGCCCCAGTGCCCAAAGCCAGGCCCCACTGCCCCCCACTCCGGAGCGCCGCAAGGGCCGGGCGGCAGGCTGCCCCGCCCTGCTCCACGGCCGACTCTCTCAATCCAGCACAGTCCAGCCTGTGTCTCCCGCTCCCCTGAAACTGCTCTGGCTAAAAGCAAAATGGTGCCTGGTGTCCTAAGGAGAAAACCCGAGCGCCCCTCCCACCCCAGTCCATCCCAGGAACCACGTCCTCCTCCAGAAGCCCTTCTCTCCTTCCAGTCCACCCCGGGTAGGAGTAACAGATCTCCTTCTGGTGCCCTCATAAGCGCTTTCTGTGCACATTCACTTACACAGTTAGTATCTACCGTGTGCCAGACACTGTACCATGGATGAGAATAAAATGGTCAGCAGGATAAAGCAGCCTGGCACGCAGAGCTCCAACTACACTCTGACACTGCTGGTACAGAACCTGCCTCTCCCCAGAGTGTTACTCAGCCTCCCCAATTTTTATTGAACTTTGTATCCCCACAAGCTGATGTAAGCCCTGACCTAGAACAGGCTGACAACAATACTTACTAAGATCATTAATTGAAAAATCGCTGTAACAGTTTGTCACCAGCTCACCCAGATTTCACCCTTTCAAAATCACCTCCAGGTGGGGAGTAGGGGGGCAAGACCAGTGGTCCTCAGCCCCCATGTCTTACCTGGACCACCTGTCCATCGAAGTCCTGCATCCTGTGAACTCTGTGACTTTCACTACAGCCAGGAGAAATTTGGGGAGAAGCACGGTAAGCACTGGGTGATTCCAGCCCTTCTTGTCACCCCAACCGGTGGCCCCCACATGCACATCAAGGAAACTCTCAGGGTCGAATACAAGGAAGAGGAAGGTCTGGGCATGAAACTAAAACAAAATCCTCTGGTGACTTTAATATGCTGTAGACTTCTGAATGTTTAGATCTACCAGCATAATATGAGCAGCTAGAGGGAAATTTTTTTAAAGATCAGCGGAATTTTTAAGTTAATCAGTCTGGTGAAAGCAACAAATGAAATCAAAGACATTCCAGCATTAGAGAAGGCTCAGGCGCCCTCCCTCCCACTCGCACCAGAATGATGCTCTCCACGCCTTCCAGGGACCTCCCACTGCGTTTTACGACTCTGAGGGTCTCTCACATCTCACAACGTGTGTAACACTCGACACAACCTGGGGAAGGGGTAGCAATTTCAGGAACTCACCTATAAATTTCATTCTCGACCACCTTTCTTCCACACTGCCCGTAAGAATTATTCCCCATGCTGAAGACTGAAGGATAAAGCACCAATCAAATCAGCTCTGCAGGGTCCTGGAATCCGCAGGACTGGGAGGGGAGTCTCACACGTGGTTCCAGTCCAGGCACTTGCCCCAGCTGCCACTCAGCTTCCTTCTCCAACATTCCCAGCCTCTGCAGGCGCCCCTACGGGAGTGCTGGGGTCCAGGCCGGCCGAGACAGCTCGGGACACTGTTGCCATGCCTTCTGCCCCCTGCCTGGGTCCTGGGAGTGCTTCCCAGGAATGCCACACGATGAGGTGAGCACATCTCGTGAGAGGAAGGCCTCAGCACCCCCATTCCCAGGACCTGTCACGATGCTGCCCTCAACGGCAAGCCTCCCCCTAAAAGAGCTCCTAACACCACCTTCACCATTTCCTACAAAGCACACTGTGCCAGAAAAGTGAAATTTGAAAACTTTAGTCAAGTTGACCTTCCCCTGGAAACAACCGCTCTTCTGAAGAGGGCCGGGGGTGAGCCAGGAGCTTGAACTAGGGAAACTCTCCACCCCCACCCCACGTGGAAGAAGTGTCAGCAGAAAGGCTACTCTCACTACAACAGAAAAAGCCATCTACACACACACACACACACACACACACACACACACACACAGAGCCACAGAGGGCAAAGAGCATGGAAGAGTTGCCAAGGTCCGCCCCACACCTCTCTCTTGAGCCATCCCACTGACTTGCTCGGGAAATGCCAACAGCTTCACTAACTAGATGGGGCCCAACCCCACGAGCCCTTCAGGCCCAGCCGAGGGAAAGCGGCCCCCCTCTCCCACACCCCGGAACAGGTCCATCACCTCCTTCGCCGTCGGTCAGGACGAGCGAGTGGGCTCTGCCACAGGAGACCTGCAGCACCCGCGTCTCCTGGGGCCTGTCCAGCGGCAGCGGCACGGGCGAGGGCTCCAGAACGTACTCATATCCCCTTGCTGAAACGAGATCAAGCAGGTGCCTACATGTTACACGGCCCAGAGACACACATTACTGGCAGAGCTGAGACGAGAACTCCGGGCCCGCTCCCTGGCCCCGGTGTCCATCACATCATGAGTTACTGTAAAGCATACTTAGTCCTATTAAAGAAATCTCTTCCCATGTCATTTAAAACTTACTGGATTTTTTTTTCTTTTTTTTGCCCACAACACACCGCCTGCAGAATATTAGCTCCCAGACCAGGGATCAAACCCATACCCCCACAATGGCAGTGTGGAGTCTTAACTGCTAGACCACCAGGAAGTCCCACCTTCTGGATTTCTAAGGAAAGGTAAAGCACTTTCTTCCTGCACCCCCCATTAGAATGCATCGGTAGAGTGAAGAATAGTATATATAGTATGATACCACTTAGAGTAAAAGTAAAAAGAATACACAGATGCATGTGCTTCCTTCTATATGCACCAAATCTCTCTAGGAGGATAAACGGGAAACTCCTGACATACGCTGTCTTCAGGGAGAAAGGCCGTGTGGCCTGGAGGACAGAGGTGGAGAGCACACTTGTCACTATATGTTCAACCGCGCCTTTAGGACTCTGAAGCATGCATGTCATCTATTCAAAAAAGAAAATTTTAATATTTAAATAAGCAAGAAAGGGAGGAAAGTGTTTTAGAAGGCACCCCAGAGAAGAATCTTATTGTTCTTTACAATCCTACTGGAGGAGAAGCCAGATTGGCCTATACAGGGAATTCCTACAGTACGTTTTGGGCTTCCCTGGTGGCTCAGACAGTAAAGAATCTGCCTGGAATGCAGGCGATTCCTAGGTCAGGAAGATCCCCCAGAGGAGGAAATGGCACTCTACTCCAGTACTCTTGCCTGGAGAATTCCATGGATAGAAGAGCCTGAGGCTACAGTCCATGGGGTCACAAAGGGAGGGACACGACTGAGGTATAACACTTTCACTACAGTAGGTTTTAAACGATGAACTTCTGAATATTTGTAACAGAGGCTGGAGTTAAGATCTGCCAGTGTCCTGGTTCTCAACCACCCATGACCCCACTCTTTTCTCCCATGAACCCCACGTTCAAAAACATTTCATTTACCAAATATATGGCGTTACTATCATACATGCCTGTCGGTATTCACTTGTGACTGGTATAATTTTCAAACAGAGCTTTTGATTAGCATGGAATAACTGTAATTTATCACAAGATGATGATGTAACTCTAAGCTAAACCAAAGGCACTGGATAACGCTGTTAGTGTATCAGCCTTATTAACTGCGAAAATTCTGTATTTTAAATACTAAAAACTTCACATCTCCTATACTATAGTCACTGACCCCCTAAGGGCCTGGGAAGCGGCAGAGACATAACATTTGTAGGGAATCTGAAGTGTTACAGCTCTCGGGGAATCTGGCTCCATTTCCAGCTGCCAACTGACAGGAAAGAAAGAGGACAGGAGACCACGCCACACAGCACCACGGGGGTGCAATCAGCAAACCCCAGCCTGGACACCCCTGCAGGACAATCGCCATGTCGCCTTTAATAAGTGAACACCAAGCAGAAAAAGACAGACACAGACTCAAAAGACTTTCAAAAGTCTCATCAACTGATCAATGTCTGGCCTTTATCCAGACCTTGATTCAAATAAATTTTTAAAAATATAAACCTAATGATATTTATGAGATAACAGGTGATTTAAACACTGCGGGGGCAGTTCCCTGGTGGTCAGGGTTTGGCACTTCCACTGCTATGAAAGTTTAACTACCTGGGGTTTAATCTCTGGTCAAGTAACTGAGATCCTGCAAGCCAAGCAGCACAGCCATAAAGAAAAATAAAATAAAATAAACACTGGATATCTGATGATATCAAATGACTATACTGCTAATTATTTTTGGGTGTGATAATGCTTTTTTTTTTTTAAGAATTCTTAATTTTTTTAGATATGTACTGAAATATTCATGAAAAAATCAATAATGTTAGGATTTGCTTCAGATTTGTTGAGGGGGATGGTGGAGGCTGAAGAAAACACGATGAGTGAGCTGACGGCTGCTGGAGCTGGTGGCGGTACACTGGGTGCACCAGACTCTTCTGTCCATTTCCACACACAGTAAAGGGCATAAAAAACGTGACGTGGCATCTTGCAGCTAGGGCTTCAGGACTAATTTATAAAAGACTCCCAATATAAAATTAAGTGAAGAAAGGCAGAAAATAAAACATATGCTGTAATCAAAATTATATTTTTAAATAGAGCTGCATATGAATAAAGAAATAGAAAAAAATGAAAGGGAAGGTTTATCCAGTATATTTCTGGGTAATTACTTCTTTATTTTTTTAAAAAATGCTTCTTATTGTACTTATAATTGATTTACTACTGTCTACTTGTAAAACTGTCGTTATAAATAATTAACGTTTTTACAATTCAAGTTTTGAATACCTGGAATCAAATTCCATCTTAAGGATTTCATTGAATTTTTCCCCTTAGACCATATTGTAGGCACTGCAGAATATTTCAAGTGATCTCCAAGCTAGGGAAAAAAGGGTCATGTCTTTGGGGCCAAAAAGAATACCTTTACTCATCAGCAAATGCTCCTTTGCCTAAAGGTTCAATGTTATTACCAAACAGGCTGGAAAATACTCTGGTCTAGACGGTTTCAAACAACACTTTAAAGACTCCATCTATTTTGTTGCTATGGTTTGGTTTATGAAACCATATTCTTAAAAATCAAAGAGTGCCTTTTCAGACCACTCACAGCAGAGAGAAACCAAGGTGAGAATACTCACTTTTATCTTTCCGGCTCCTGTGAAATCCAAGCTGGGAATCTTTGTTGAGCCCCATACCCCAAACTTTCGTAATATCCTTGGTTTTAGAAGAGAGCAACGTGAATCCATATCCACAGGCGGCAGATGAAATCTGAAAGGAAAAAAAAATTCCCATAAAGCATTGACTGATATGGGACATAAGTTTTCCCAGCAATAAATCACAGATTGTTTATCCATTTCAAGAACCAACACTATTACTTAGCAACTAACAATGGAGGTTTACCATGCGTTAAGGGCTTGATATGCACAACCTCATTTAATCTTCAGTCACCCAATGGTCGAGGTATCAAATGATCCCCATTCACCAAGACATAGTCTCGAATAGTAAACTTGAAGGCTACCTTAGTTTTAGTTTGAATCTTGGCAAGATCAAAGGGTTGACCACTGGGTAGACCTTTACCAGCTGTGTAACCTGAGACAGACTACGTAACTTCTCTGTGTCTCTCTCCCTATATACAAAATAGTTAACAACAGTGTCTCTCCTATAATAGTTAGGAGTAGTTGTAAAGACTAAATGAGTTAATATAGTGAAAACTCTTAAGAGTAAACAGTACCTGGCTTAATGTAAGAGCTATATAATGTGGTTATTATTAAGGATAGTAATAGTAGTATTTGGTATATAAGAAAATCAAACCTCCTAGAGATTAGTAACTTGCCTAAGCTGATTGCAGAGTGTGTGCTATTAATCCTTGGGCTACACTGTTATAATCTCAAACCACTGCTTCCATGAAGAAGAATTAGTTATCACAGTTATGGTGAATATGACACACTGGCTGATCCCCACCTTCACAGATGAGATAAGGAAACTGAGTCTTCAGTGGGGCTGGTAACAAACCAAAGGCAACCTGGCTCTAAGGTCAACTCCCTTTCCACAATACCCAGAGGGGCCTGAGACAATCCTGGTTTACACCTGATGCCCTAAAGTTCACTCTCCAGCAAATGAGAACAAATTACATGGTCACCCTAATGTTCCTCCATTATCTCTTGGCTGTTTACAGTTTACCAAAGGCCTATATAGTTGATCTCAGAGACTACATGTAAATCTAACCTAATCCTGATGAAAATGCTAGCTTACCATGATAATGAACAAACATGAGTTTTGTTTTGTTTTTACATTTTTTAACTCCAGCATATCTTGAAGAAAGCAAGCTTAATATTTCTTTTTAAATTTGATGACCTGTTTAATTGAGTTATCCAAAAGTTATAGATCCCTCCTTCTGCCCTGTGACATTTCCTCTCATAACATTCACATGGAACATACACAGATGCACCACTACATCAGTAAAAACAAAAATGCACCTCAGTCCTCTGGTCTCTTGGAATGGCTCCACCTCCAAGGAAATGACCCACCGGGGAGGCAGAAGACAACCCCTGACCATACAGCAGGAATCACAGAAAACTGAGTTCTGAAGCCGCTGCCCAGCACACTATACGATTACTCTCATCTGTTTATTCAACAGCCAACAAATACTTGGGTAGCACCTGCCATATTATTAAATCTGCCAGTATGTGAAAAGGCTTTGAACAGTACCTGACACAGAGTCAGCATTAAGCAATGTTTTGTTATAATAAAGAGCCAGAAGGGGACTTTCCAACTCTGGTGGTGTAAAGAGGTTAGCTAATCTTCCCCCCAAAAAACAAACATAAAACTGGAGAAAAGTGGAAAAAAAAAAAAAAACCCAAACCACAACCATTTCAGGGCTCCAAAAGTCAATCAAAGGCAAACAAATCAAGAAATTACTCACAAAGGGCTGCTAGACCTACAGGCAAGAGACACCAGGGTTTGTAGACTTCTTGTCCCGAGTTGCTCCAGCTAACCCAGCTCAGTCGGCACAGGAGTTAGAAACAGACTTAATTTGGGGTAAAGGGTGAAAACTCATGCCTCACAGCAAATTCGGCAGGAAACAAACAAGGAAGATTCACAATTCAGTGAGTCTGAAGTTGCAATCCTGACTGGGGAGGAGAAATGTAATGGGCAGGTCCTAGAAATGAGAGTCACAGAAAGCTCTTCACACCCGCATGGCTGACAGGGAAACTGCACAAGGAGCTCCCAGTGGGAAGAAAAGCTGAGGCCAACTTGAGATCAGGCTGAACTTTGAATATGATGCCCAACCCACACACAGAATCAAAGTGGAGAGCAGAAAACTTACTAGCTCAAGGTGTCTGAGCACAGCCTCTGCCCAAATCACTGGCAAACACCAAGAAGTCTGACTTAAAAAAGAAAAAAAAGGCCAGTTGGGGGAGGGGGGCAGAACAAAACAAAAACACAAGCAATGTCAGCAGCCACACACAGCAGAGGAGACTGACTCCCTAGATTACAGAAAAGTTAGCTGCTCTGTGGCGACCCCACGAACCTGCCAGGCTCCTCTGTCCTTGGGATTTCCCAAGCAAGAATACTGAAGTGGCCAGCCAGCCATTTCCTCCTCCAGGGGATCTTCGTGACCCCGTGACCCCATCTCCTGCACTGGCAGGCATATTCTTTACCACTGAGCCACCAGGGGGGCCCACATACCATACACAAAAATCAACTCAAATGACTGGCTCACAGACCAAAATATAAGAACTCAAACTGTGAAGATCCTAGACAAAAACATAGGAAAATTATCTTTGCAATCTTGGGATGGGCAAAGACTTCTTAGATATACCAAATGCCTGATCCACACCAGAAAACCTCATCAACTGAACTCATTCAAATTAAAAACTTTTGCTTCCTGAAGGACACTATTAAAATAAAAAGAAAATCAAGAACTGGCAGAAAATATATGCACATATCAGACATGTGATAAAGCACCTACATCCAGAACACATAAGTAACTCTCACAACTCAACACTAAGAAGTTAAACAATCTTTCACCGAAGCTTAATCCCTGTTTCTCTGGTGCTCCCTATTTAGGGCAAAAGATCATGTGTTATCCTTGACAGAAAAGTCAGAAGCCAAAGTGGTCCGATCTGCTTCTTTCCCACCACCTACCAAGACGTCCACAACCACGCCAAGCAAGAACCTATTCTAAACGTCCACTTCTGCTTTTCTAGACACTGGCTGCCACAGGAAGGCGCCCTCCGGGAGCTGGTCTTCACTGCATCTTTTCAAGTCTGTGTCAACTCAGGGGCCGCAGGCGCAACCATTCCAGTGTGTGGAGACCTTTCATCCTCGCTCTCATCCCTGTCACTACTCCAGTTAACATTTCCTTTCCGAGCTATTCACCGACTCCAGGCGGCCCACATTTTCTCGGACCTTCTGAAGTTCGCTTTCCTAGCAGCAGAACTTCTAGAGTCTGGCCCGAGGGCGAATCCCTAAGTACCGAACTCCTACCAACTGTGGGGCAATGGGCCGGTCCCTTAACCTCTCTGAGCCTCCCTTTCCTCTCCCCTAACTATGGCAACGACCCCGGCTCACGGGGTGTCGCGCTAATGACGCGAGCCGGACAATACACCCTCCCCTACGGGGAGGGTCGTTCTCCCCGAAGTTTGCCCACCCAGCGTCGCCAACCCTCCAAGAGGGTCTCAGGAGGCAGGGCGAAGGCTAGAGAGCGGCACCGAGGGGGAGAGGGAAGAAGCCGCAGTCCTCACCTTTTGGTCCAGCTCCAGGCGGTAAGGCACGGCCTGGATCCTGCGGCGCGGCCGCGAGCCGGCGCGGGGCTGGGGTCCGGAGCCAGGCAGCACGAAGGTGGGCACGCCCAGCGCCCCGGAGAAGCTGAAGCCCCACACAAGATTCGGTCGGCCCGAGTCGCACGCTCGCCCACGTACTGGAACACTGGCGCATCCGCCTCGGCCTCCGCTGCCTCGCGCCGGCTCCGCGAGCGTCCGGCCGCTGTCCAGTGTCCGCGGCCCGGCCCCAGCCCACTCAGCCGGCGCCCCAGCCGAGCCACCGCCGCCAGCGTCGCCACCGCCATCCTCCGTCTCACGCCTCAACAGCTCCTGGGCGCCGCCATATTGGTGACCCTTGACCTTACGCCCCCCAGCGGAAGAGCCTGCGGCCTCGTTTACTATTGGCTGAAAGCAAAGGCCTTGAGGGCAGCCAATGGCTGAGGGCGGCGGGAGGGCTGGGCTGGGCTAGGCGGAAGCCGGCATCCAGCGATCCTGAGAGAGCCTGGGGGATCTGTTGCGGCCCGACTTAACGCGCAGCCTTTCTCTGGTCTCCCGAAACCGCCGTGAACTCACTCACCTTCCCCCACAGCGCACGTTTGCTGAGCACCTTCCCGCCCCTGGCGAGCCCTTTCATCTTACAAAGGCCCTTTGCTTTTTTGGCAATCAGAAGTAAAATGTTAGGGGTTGCCCGCTCTGCACGACTCCAGCGTAGCGCTCCCCGCCATCCACTGTCCCTGTCGCTTCTTACCTGGCCTGTCGCCTCTGCTCCCCCTTGCACGCCGCTCAGTCCGTGCTCCAGCTGCAGTTAGAGAGCTCCCTGTTGTTTAACAGTGCAGCGTCCTCCCAGCGTCTCCTCAGCCCCTCAGTCCATCACCACTCTAGTAACGTCAAGTGGTCCCACTCGTAATTTCTGAATCCCAGGGACGTTTCAGGCCTTACTTTGCACACGGTGCCTTGAATGCTCATCCAAATACCCTGTTCTCCCTACTTGTGTCTAGCAAACTCCTGCTCAACTAAGATCCAGCGGGAGCACCTCCTTTGAAGTTCCATGAAGCCAAGAACCAGTTCATTCACATGGTCCTCATCAGTTTTGTCCTAGAGTTTAACGTGCAGCCAGGAACAAGGGAGGCCCTCGTGAACCATTGGGAGTCTAGAGGCCTGGGTTCCTGTCCTGGCTCCACTACTGACTTGTCTGGTGACGCTGGGAAGTTGTGTCACTCTAAAATGAGGAGGTTAAATCAACACATAAAAAAAATTTTTTTAAATAAGTGATGTTTGAACGTCATGGCCTGTGGGATCTCTTGCAGCCCTTTATGATCCATGATCCGAAATTAGTCCCAAATGATGAGGGCAAATTATTTTTTTTTCCCTACCTCTTCCTCCCTTTCCTCAATTTTTTTTATAAGCTTGAGACCTGTGTCAACTTTAATAATGTAAGAGCCAGTTATTTAACCAGCAAAAGTGAGGTTATTTAGGAATAGGAAGAGAAATCGCAAATCAAGGAGCACAGGCTATGGTAGACCACAGGCAAATCCAGAGAACAAGGAAGGGATTGCTTTTATAGGGAAGGGATTGCTTTTATAGGGAAGGGATTGCTTTTATAGGGAAAAAGCGATAGTTGGAAGGGGCTGTGATAACCAGAGTCCTTTGGAAAAAGCCGAGACTCCAAAGTATGGTGACTTCCCATTGGTGGGGTAGAGGCATCTTCCTGTCCCAGATGTAGGGATTTGTCTATTCCTGTTTGGAGTGACTGAAGATACGTGGTGAGGCACACGAGCCCTCCCCTACAGGCCTGTCCCAGCACCCAATTTTAGCTGTGTGTTAGTTGCTCAGTCGTGTCTGACTCTATGGGACCCCAAGGGCTGTAGCCCAACCAGGCTTCTCTGTCCAGGAGATTCTCCAGGCAAGAACACTGGAGTGGATTGCCATGCCCTCCTCCAGGAGATCTTCCCAACCCAGGAATCAAACCCTGGTCTCCTGCATTGCAGGCAGATTCTTTACCAGCTAATCTAGGGAAAGTGAAAGTCACTCAGTCATGTCCAATTCTTTGGGACCCCAGGGACCATACAGTCCATGGAATTCTCCAGACCACAATACTGGAGTGGGTAGCCGTTCCCTTCTTCAGGCATCTTCCTGACCCAGGAATCGAACCACGGTCTCCTTCATTGCAGGCAGATTCTTTACCAACTGATCTTGCTGCTGCTAAGTCGCTTCAGTCATGTCCAACACTGTGCAACCTCATAGACGGCAGCTGACCAGGCTCCCCCATCCCTGAGATTCTCCAGGCAAGAACACCGGAGTGGGTTACCATTTCCTTCTCCAGTGCATGAAACTGAAAAGTGAAAGTGAAGTCTCTGTGGACTGCAGCCTACCAGGCTCCCCCATCTATGGGACTTTCCAGGCAAGAGTACTGGAGTGGGGTGCCATTGCCTTCTGATCTTGGGAGTACTTTAAAAACTGGATTCCTTCCAGGAGTGGAATTGATTCAAGAAACTCAGCTAAAACTGAACAGGCCGGTAGGGGGAGCTCTCATACTCCGTCAAGCATCTTCAATTACTTCCAACACCCGCATCAGCAACCAGAGGGTGCTCCTGCTTTAGCAGCCCAACCAATGGTGACCACAACCTGCACCCAGCTACTGCAGCAGACGGTGGCCAGCAGCACAGAGCAGCCCCCTCAGGCAATGTCATAGCAAAACGCCGCCTATGAAGCACCTCCGCATGGAAGACATTCATTGTCCCCCAACAAGAGAGAGGATTTCTGTAAAGTACCAGAGTGCACATCTCCTGTGGCCTTTGCCAGCACAGTGCTTGGCCTCTTTCTTCTGTTTTGCAGTTTCTCAGTCGCATCAGACTCTTTGTGACCCCGTGGACTCAGTATGCCAGGTTTCCCTGTCCTTCACAATCTCTGGGGGTACCCTATCTCAGCCCTAGGGTTGGGGACTGCTCCCTGTGTCTACTATGCCTTAATCTTTATAGAGTTATCTTTACTTCATGCTAGCCAAACCCTTGTTACCATTAATAATTCTTCATATTAAACCCCCTGTTCAAATCACAGGTGGTTTCTAGTCTCCTCATTCACCTTTGATCCACCAACTAACAAGCTCCTAATTTCATTAAACCCATTTCTAACACTCATTAAACTAATAAGCAAATCCTCTAGTGCTGATGGAAAGAGATGCCTGACAGCTCCTGGGAGCTGCCTCTGGTGTGTGACTACTTTGATGAAATGCTACCTGACCACACACCAGGAGTGTGTTTGGGACCCCAACCCCAACACACCCAGGAGGGTGGGGTTGTCAGAGCTGAGTGAGGAGATGACAGGTAAGAGACGAGGTTGAAAAGATGGAGGAAGAAGGATGGCAGAGTCGCGGCCACGCAAAGTCTGGGGCTTTTACCTGGGTTTGTTATGCTATAGATGTGTACTGGAGTGGGTGCATCCACCGTGTCCTCAGTCTGACATCTCTGACATGGTGGGGTGAACAGTTCCATTCAAGGTTTGGCTCTCTCCAAGCTGTGTGTCCCCTGTGCATGCTGGGCATTTTAAAATCTCTACCAAACACTCCAGAGATGCCTCAGACACAGAGAGGGGCTCACAGGGCACCCCCCCCCCACACACACACACAGTCTGGAAAAGACAAGGAAGTAACACCCTAAGGCAAACTTCAACCAATGGGCTTAGGAGCCCATGGATAAATGCTACCACTGAGGCCAATTCAGGGAGGCTGTTCAAGAGCCCACGGACCACAGAGGCAGACTCAACAGTGCCCCTTACATATGCCTTTCCTGCCTGACTCTTGCCACATCCCTCTGCTCTTCCCTGGGGAACACAGATGGGACACACATTTCTAGCAGCTCACACTGGTTTCCTCACCCTGTCTTGACCTCAGTTCAGTTCAGTCGCTCAGTCGTGTCCAACTCTTTGCAACCCCATGAATCACAGCACACTAGGCCTTCCTGGCCATCACCAACTCCAACTCCTGGAGTTTACCCAAACTCATGTCCATCAAGTTGGTGATGGCATCCAGCCATCTCATCCTCTGTCGTCCTCTTCTCCTCCTGCCCCCCATCCCTCCCAGCATCAGGGTCTTTTCTAATGAATCAACTCTTCGCATGAGGTGGCCAAAGTACTGGAGTTTCAGCCTCAGCATCAGTCCTTCCAATGAACACTCAGGACTGATCTCCTTTAGGATGGACTGGTCGGATGTCTTGACCTAGGCAGTATTAAATGAGAAGCCACACCGCACCCCAGTTAGAACTGTAGATCTGAGAGCATGTTTGGCTCCTGCAAGCGCCAGATGGATAATGGCAGACAACTGTAAACTACTATAACTTAGCCAGTTGCTTAATCCAATCATAGCTTTTGAGTCAGGGGTAGTATTTTACTAGAACACATCAACACGGTTTCTGGAACTTCCAGATGATACTGATCTGGTGAGTGGGTGCTTTTCAATCCCAGTGGTAAAGAGGAAAGGCAGCTTGCCTCTGTATGGAAAGGATACTTATACGTATTACTTCACCCTGCCCTCACTCCTGAAACCTCCAAAACTGAGGCTCTGTGTACAAGACTTTGTGTCCATCTCTGCTTTTATTGATAAAGCTGAGACACATATTGACAAAGAAGAACTATGTAAAGATTATTGTATGCGGGTTCTCCCGAGAACCAAGAGGAGGAACAGGATTCCCACTATGTGCCATCTGCAAGCTGGAGCCCCAGGAGACTGGGTGTCGTAGTAGGCTGCACTGCTGGTGCAGTTCCAGTCGGAGCCCAAAGGCCTGAGAACCAGAGTAGCAATGGTGGAGGTTCCAGACTGAGGGCAGGGGAAGATCAATGTCCCAGGTCAAACAGGCAGAGAGAAAGAAAAAGAACAACCTTCTTTGCCTTTTTGTTCAACTGGGGCTGTCAGTGAGCTGGCTGAGGCCCAGGCACGTTGGGGAGGGCCAGCTTCTGTACTCAGTCCACTCATACAAATGCTCATCTCTTCCAGAAACACCATCACAGGCACACTCAGAAATGTTTAACCACCTCTGGGCATCCTGTGGCCCAGCTCAGTCGACATTAGATCAACCATCATAAATATAGTTACGATATACTTGTATCTGTATAAAATGCATATATAATTGTCAACTGTTCTTTCATAAACAGGGCTGTCTTTTTTACCTAGTGCATTTTTTGGTTTTAGATTTCTGTTATTTTGCAAAACTGACAATACTTGCCAGAATTAAACAATCAATAGCCCTACATGGGATTTTTGAATTTCCAGAACATTTTTCTTTTAAAGGATATCTGAAAGAAAAATTCTGAAAGAGATGGGAATACCAGACCACCTGACCTACCTCTTGAGAAACCTATATGCAGGTTAGGAAGCAACAGTTAGAACTGGACATGGAACAACAGACTGGTTCCAAATAGGAAAAGGAGTACGTCAAGGCTGTATATTGTCACCCTGCTTATTTAACTTCTATGCAGAGTACATCATGAGAAATGCTGGACTGGAAGAAACATAAGCTGGAATCAAGATTGCCGGGAGAAATATCAATAACCTCAGATGTGCAGATGACACCACCCTTATGGCAGAAAGTGAAGAGAAACTAAAAAACCTCTGGATGAAAGTGAAAGAGCAGAGTGAAAAAGTTGGCTTCAAGCTCAACATTCAGAAAACGAAGATAATGGCATCTGGTCCCATCACTTCATGAGAAATAGATGGGGAAATAGTGGAAACAGTGTCAGACTTTATTTCTTTGGGCTCCGAAATTACTGCAGATGGTGACTGCAGCCATGAAATTAAAAGACGCTTACTCCTTGGAAGAGAAGTTATGACCAACCTAGATAGCGTATTGAAAAGCAGAGACATTACTTTGCCAACAAAGGTCCATGTAATCAAGGCTATGGTTTTTCCTGTGGTCATGTATGGATACAAAGGTCCATGTAGTCAAGGCTATGGTTTTTCCTGTGGTCATGTATGGATGTAAGAGTTGGACTGTGAAGAAAGCTGAGTGCTGAAAAATCAATGCTTTTGAACTGTGGTATTGGAGAAGACTCTTGAGAGTCCCTTGGACTGCAAGGAAATCCAACCAGTCCATACTGAAGGAGATCAGCCCTGGAATTTCTTTGGAAGGAATGATGCTAAAGCTTAAACTCCAGTACTTTGGCCACCTCTTGTGAAGAGTTGACTCATTGGAAAAGACTCTGATGTTGGGAGGGATTGGGGGCAGGAGGAGAAGGGGACAACCAAGGATGAGATGGCTGGATGGCATCACTGACTCGATGGATGTGAGTCTGAGTGAACTCTGGTGATGGACAGGGAGGCCTGGTGTGCTGTGATTCATGGGGTCGCAAAGAGTCAGACACAACTGAGCGACTGAACTGAACTGAAAGAACCATTGGTTTTGAGATTTAGGAACAAAAGGGTGCCGTGTCATACTCTGCAAGGTGAACCAGAGCCACTGGGTGGCAATGTTTGCCCGTTAATTTTCTGGCTCCCACTAAGGAAGACACAGATAAAGCAGCCACAAAGTTGTTAGGCTCGAGACCTGAATTTAGTCACACCTGGGCTTTTACATTTTGCTATCAAAGCCTGATTGGTTTTCTATAATGGCTTTATGCTGGCAAAGACTTACATTTTTGTCCAAATTGCTATTCCGAATAGACGGTCCTACAGCAAAATTGGATGTGAGTCTGAGTGAACTCTGGTGATGGACAGGGAGGCCTGGTGTGCTGTGATTCATGGGGTCGCAAAGAGTCAGACACAACTGAGCGACTGAACTGAACTGAAAGAACCATTGGTTTTGAGATTTAGGAACAAAAGGGTGCCGTGTCATACTCTGCAAGGTGAACCAGAGCCACTGGGTGGCAATGTTTGCCCGTTAATTTTCTGGCTCCCACTAAGGAAGACACAGATAAAGCAGCCACAAAGTTGTTAGGCTCGAGACCTGAATTTAGTCACACCTGGGCTTTTACATTTTGCTATCAAAGCCTGATTGGTTTTCTATAATGGCTTTATGCTGGCAAAGACTTACATTTTTGTCCAAATTGCTATTCCGAATAGACGGTCCTACAGCAAAATATCAGTTACCCTCAAATGTTAAAATGTCTGTGAATTGTTAGCCAAACTAAATCTTCTCCCCACTCTAATGTCATCTTTCTGTAGACATCCTAATTTCTTTGTTACCTTGGGATAGCTGAAATTCTCCAGTTAGGGAAAGAGTGAACTTAAATAGTCCTATATATTTTTATTATTAACTTTGAATTACACAATTACTCTATGACTTTTACCTTTGTAGAAGAACTAATCAAACACTACACATGGCTAAGGCTAAAGACTCATTTAACCACAGCACCACATATATATGGTACTATGGAAAAATATTTTATTTTTGCTATTGTGTTTTTTTAAAAATTAGATAATATGTATTTCATGCTGCAACTTCATCTTCTCTCTCAAAACTATATTGGAAATACTTTCACAACAATGTGTTTGGGTTTACCCCATTCTTTTCCACTCTTGGATATCAGTGTAAGTGAACTACATCTTACTTAACCATTCTTCTGATGGACATTCCAGTTGTTTCCAGTTTTTTCTATCATAGTGAATATTCTTGTATACGTTCCTTTTGCATTTATTTGAGGATATCTCTTGGGTAGATGGGAAGCCCCAGTGGCTCAAGAGGCAAAGAATCCTACAATGTAGGAGACGGGGGTTCCATCCGTGGGTTGGGAAGATCCCCTAGAGGAGGAAATGGCAACTTACTCTAGTATTCTTGCCTGGAAAACTCCATGGACAGAGGAAACTGGTGGGCTACAGTCCATGGGGTGGCAAATAGTCGGACGTGACTGAGTACGTACATGCAACTGCCCCGACCAGGGTAAATACTAAAAACAAAACTGCTGGGTCACAGAAAATACTCATTTGGAAAATTTAATAAATGATTTCAATTTCCAAAAGTGGTGCTTCAATAGAATATGGGTAGATTCATTTTTCCATACACCCAACACCTGGATACAAACGTTTCAACTCTTTGTCAATCTAATACCTAAAGCACATTTCATTACTGATTCACTTTTTATTTCTGTAATCTCTAGAAGGTTTAAACATGCTTCCTAGCATTTAATGTTTTTCCTTTATTGAGAATTGTCTATTCATATTCTTGGCCACATTTCTACTGGGTTGTTTGTCTTACTGATTTATAGAAGTGACTGATATATTTTGCATAGAAATTGTTCTGTGTTGAAATGTGTTGAAAATTTCTTTTATTTTTTCAATTTATGGTGTCTTTTGTCCTATACAATTTCATTTTCTTGCAGTTAGTTTTACTAAATTTATCATTTAGAGCTTTTGCTTTCTATGTCTTGTTTAGGAAAAGTACTACCCAAGAAAATAAGGATATTCTGTAATATTTGTAAAGCTCTTAATGCAACACTTGTTATTTGGAATTGATTTTTATGAGTGGTATGAGACCAGACTGTATAATTCTTCTTTCAAACAGTTATCTCACTGTCCCCAAATTATTGGCTATTAACAGACTTTATCTGAAGATCTGAAATGCCATTTATAACATATGATAAATTTCATTATACACTGGTCAATTTCTGAACTCAATTTTTTTTCTACTGATATTCTCAACTAACATGACAACGTTTCACTTGCTACACTTTACAATATGCTCTTTTATTCAATCAAATCCCTCTTCTTTGTTCTTTTACAAAATTGCCTTTGCTATTCATAACATTTACTCTCATATAAATTTTAAAATCATCTTGCCAAGTTGCATTAAAAAATCCCACTGGGATTTTTCTTTTATTGGAGTTGCATTAAATTCATGAGCTAATTTAGAGAAATTAACTAGAAGAAATGGCATTTTTACAATCTTGAATCTTCCCGTGTCACATAAATGTGGTATACTTTAATATTACCATTGGTTTCAGCCATCTGCTTGATGAATTCAGCTCACTACTTGGGGATAAATTCTTCTTTCAATTTGCTAAGAAAAGGGTACTTCCAACTTTTTAGGGCATTAGTCTTCAAATTATTTTGATTATGCATCCCTATGGGAAAAACTGGTAAGCATGAGAAAATATATACAAGTTATTATATGAAAGTTATGATCAACCTAGACAGCATATTAAAAAGCAGAGACATTACTTTGTCAACAAAGATCCACCTAGTCAAGGCTATGGTTTTCCCAGTGGTCATGTATGGATGTGAGAGTTGGACTACAAAGAAAGCTGAGCACCAAAGAATTGATGGTTTTGAGCTGTGGTGAGTCCCTTAGACTGCAAGGAGATCCAACCAGTCCATCCTAAAGGAGATCAGTCCTGGGTGTGCATTGGAAGGACTGATGTTGAAGCTGAAACTCCAATACTTTGGCCACCTAATGCAAAGAACTGACTCATCTGAAAAGACCCTGATGCTGGGAAAAATTGAGGGCAGGAGGAGAAGGGGATGACAGAGAATGAGATGGTTGGATGGCATCTCTGACTCAATGGAAATGGGTTTGGGTGGACTCCGGGAGTTGGTGATGGACAGGGAGGCCTGGTGTGCTGTGGTTCATGGGGTCACAAAGAGTCGGACAGGACTTAGTCACTGAATTGAACTGATACTAATATGAAGTTTATGACATATACAAGAAATTATTTAAATAATGAGATAAAGATTAAACAATAATTTAAAAACAAATGTCTTATTTATTTTAGCTAAATTTCCATTTCCTTTCTACATATTGTTGAGTCACTGTCATGCCTGATTATTTTGCCACCCCATGGACTGTAGCCCACCAGGCTCCCTTGTCCATGGAATTCTCCAAGCAAGAGTACTGGAACGGGTTGCCATTTCCTTCTCCAGGGTATCTTCCCAATCCAGGGACTAAAACCAATCTCCTGCATTGCAGACAGATTCTTTATCACTGAGCCACCAGGGAAGCCTGAAGCTCTTGATATACAAGTTAAGCTTTAAATCAATCATTATTATTCACTAGCTTCAGATGTGGGATTTCACCTGCTCACTACAACTCACAGGTAAATTTAAAAGCATTGCTCACCCTACTTTCCCCGATCATTTGCAGACAGAGCAGAATGGCAAAAAAAAAAAAAAAGCTGTTTTGGCTGCCACACATGTTCCAGGCTGAGGTAGAATAGGGTGGCATCAGCTCTTACACCGTAAACATGTCCTTTTCCCAGTCTATTTAATGCCACACTTTCCACATTTTGTGGGGTTTTCTTGTTTTTATTTTGCTATTTAAAATGGTCCTCAAAATGTAAGCACTGAAGACTGCAACGAGCGTTAGGCAGAAAACACTTTGTGTTAGCTAAGCTTCCTACCTTCACGGCACTGTTGGCCATGAGTTCAATTAACGAATCTACAAAATACATTAAATACGGTGTTTTTAAACAGACACACACATAAAACAAAGTTATATTTAATAGTGCCACAAAAATGTGAAGAGGCTGGCAGAACCCTGTTTGCTAAGGCTTTACAGGCCATGACTCTTTTGAATAACGAAGAATCAACTATAACATACCACGAGGATTTTCAAACATTGCTTTTAAAAATATCATAAAGCAGGTACCATCTCAGCTAATCGCTAGTTATCTTTACCTTGGAAGCGCAGCTTTTTAAAATAGTATCTCCTAGGAAGCATACTCTTGTTGCTGCTGCTGCTGCTAAGTCGCTTCAGTCATGTCCAACCCTGTGCGACCCCACAGATGGCAGCCCACCAGGCTCCCCAGTTCCTGGTCTTCTCCAGGCAAGAACACTGGAATGGATTACCATTTCCTTCTCCAATTCAGGAAAGTGAAAAATGAAAGTGAAGTTGCTCATTCATGTCCGACTCTTAGTGACCCCATAGACTGCAGCCTACCAGGCTCCTTCGTCCATGGGATTTTCCAGGCAAGAGTACTGGAGTGGATTGCTATTTCCTTCTCCAATACCCTGGTTCGGTTCGGTTCAGTTCAGTCACTCAGTAGTGTCCGACTCTTTGCGACTCTATGAAATCGC
>SJYC01019663.1:0-74708 GCA_006408675.1 Madoqua kirkii
TGAATTCTTCTCCTCCGGGGGCCAAGAATTCCGGCGTCGTGATTCAACAACAACCTTTCACGACTTAGCGACTGACAACAGCAGAAACTCTTTTGGCATATTTAAAATAAAAATTTAACGGACTTTGATTAAACAGCACTAAAGTAATACTTGACTATTTACTGGAGAACCAGCACCATTAGGAGGACAGCTCTCGACTCCTTAGTAAGGTCACTGAGTGAGTGAGGTCGCTCAGTCGTGTCCAACTCTGCGACCATGTGGGCTGTAGCCCACCAGGCTCCTCCGTCCATGAGTTTCTCCAGGCAAGAATACTGGAGTGGGTTGCCATTTCCTTCTCCAGGGGGTCTTCCCAACCCAGGGATCGAACCCATGTCTCCTGAATTGCAGGCAGACGCTTTAACCTCTGGTCCACCGAGGAAGCCCAGTAATGTCACTGAGTCCCATCAAAAGGTCAGGACACAACTGTTAACCGTATTACAGTGTAACTCAACGGCTTTAAGGCAGATTCACAGGTCACTGGAGCTATGATCTCACCTCTTAAAGCTACAAACTGCAATCATGCGAAAAAGTGTAAAATTAAATAAGAGCAAGAAAGGACATCCACGTTTGGTGGCGGTGTCGGGGGCGGCAGGGGGAGGGGGGCGACACGTGCAGACACTCATCAAAGGCTGGAGGTGGACAAGCACTTCTGGCCCTGAACAGCGCGGGACTGAGCGGCTTCCAACAAACCCAATGTGCAGCTGAAGTGGATTCCACGGCACCGGAAACGGCAACTCCCACTTGGGGCGCTGCGGACACACGAGTCCAGGCTGCCTTCCAGGAAGCCAAAAAAAAAAAAAAGGAAAAGAAAGAAAGAAAAAGGAGGGATAGTGGAGAGCAGGGCTCCGGCCGCCGCCCACAACGCCGAGCCCTCGCCTCCAGACGGTCGCGGCAGGCCGCACTCGGCGCCAGGCACTCCCCGGTAGCGCAGACCTCAGACCCCGCGGCCGGCCGGGCACTGCCCGCCGGCGGGGACCTCAGGTGCGTATCCTGCCCCCGCCGCAGCCGCCATTAAGAGCGGGTGCTTTGCTTGGAACTTTCTCGTCCCGCAGACCTGGCGGAGGGGAAGCCTGGGGAGGCTACCCGCCCAGGCGTGCGCTGCAAGCGCCCCCTCCTCAGGCGGCCCAACGGGCCCCCCAAACCAGCTCCCGGCGGGCAGGGCCCAAGGAGTGGGGGTGGGGCGGGGAGCCCAGGCGCGGGGGCAACGGCCGCACGCACGGAACGCGCATCCCTTTCCCTTCTGATTGGCTGGGCGATGGCAGTGAGGGCGGGTGCTTGCCGGCTCTGGACGCTAGGGCCTGATGTGCCCGAGGGTCACGCTCTGGTGGTCGTACGCGGGGATTCTGCGCTGCGTGCGGAAGTGCGTGATTGGTTAGGTGGTGGGGGCAGGTTAGCCGCTGTTGCCTGGTAACTGACGAGTGCCGCGCGACGTGGGTTTTGTCGTGGGTGTGCCCAGTGGGGCGGCCACCCCCGGCCGGCTTGTGAGCAGAAAACCAATCCAGAGGCCGGAAGAAGAGTCTCTGGTCCTGAACTACACTCCTTCACGGTTTTGATTTAGACGTAAAGGAAAAAAAAGGCTTGGAGGGCTGTTTTCCCCGTCCTTGCTGTTTAATAGCCTTGCTGTCTAATAGCAGCTTTATTGACACTCCATGAAATTCACCTTTAAAAGTGTGTAGTTTAGTGTGTGTGAGGTGCTAAATCGCTTCAGTCGTGTCGACTCAACGACCTGATGGAGCCTGCCAGGCTTCGCTGTCCTTGGGATTTCCTAGGCAAGAATACTGGAGTGGGTTGCTATCTCCAGGAGATCTGCCCGAACCAGGGATCGAACCCATGGCTCTTGGCCTCCTGAGCGGGTTCTTGACCACTAGCACCACCTGGAAAGCCCCGTATAGTTCAGTGATTATTGTTTATTCACAGTTATGCAGCCATCACCACTGATTCCAGAACATTTCAGTTCAGTCACTCACCCGTGTCCGACTCTTTGCAACCCCATGAATCACAGCACGCCAGGCCTCCCTGTCCATCACCAACTCCCAGAGTTTACCCAAAACTCATGTCCATCGTGTCGGTGATGCCATCCAGCCATCTCATCCTCTGCCATCCCCTTTTCCTCCTGCCCCCAATCCCTCCCAGCATCAGGGTCTTTTCCAATGAGTCAACTCTTCTCATGAGGTGGCCAAAGGATTGGAGTTTCGGTCTCAGCATCAGTCCTGCCAATGAACACCCAGGACTAGTCTCCTCCTTTAGGATGGACTGGTTGGATCTCCTTGCAGTCCAAGGGACTCTAAAGATTCTTCTCCAATGCCACAGTTCAAACGCATCAATTCTTCAATGCTCAGCTTTCTTCACAGTCCAACTCTCATATCCATACATGACTACTGGAAAAACCATAGCCTGGAGTAGACAGACCTTACATTTTCATCATGCCAAAAGAAATGCTGGATCCATTAAGACAGTCATTCCCCTTTCCCACCCCAGCTGTGGACACTGCCAATATTCATTCTCTCCCTATGTCTCTGACATTCCAAATGGTTCTTGTTCCAGATCATTCCTAAGCACAGAATCATCAAAGGATCTTTGGGATCTGGCTTCATTTCTTCATTCCTTCTTATGGTTGACTAATAATCTATTGTATGGATATACCACATTTTCATTTTCTGTCAAATGATGAATTTTTAAAAATTTTTTCCACTGTTTGGCCATTATGAATATGGCGGAGAATAGCCATGTTCACGTTTGTGTGTGTGTACATTTGTTTCCAACTCTTGAGTACCTGCCAAGGAGTGGAATTGCTGGGCCAAAAATGTCACCATTTCATTTCCTGCTGGTAATTTGAAGTAAGCAGATATGAAGATACCAGATTGTGAATTGGGAAACTGGGTATTGCTCACAGCTGCATGTGAAGAACTGAGCAGGCTCTTCTCCCTTTTAACATTTGGAGAGGAAGGTTTGGTCTGTGTGACCAACCACCTTGCCTTCAGAGGACACAGAGCTTGGCACCAGGCAGCTACAGGCATCAGTCCATTTGGAGTGGGTCCCTGTTCTTCCTGCCTTCCTGTTATTTAGCCCCAGTGTTTGCTGCCCAGCCCTCTGGGTCTTTGCCCACACTTGCAGCCTGCATGGTCTCTTTGCTTTTTCTCAGGCTTTAGAACTTGCTCACTATTCGGCTGTGTCTTTGCTGCTGTGTGTCACTCCAGAGCACAAGGTGTGGATTTTATTCACTTTTGTTTCCCTCTTGTCCTTCCTGTCAGCAGTATATGTTTTCATACAGCTGGTGCGCATTACATTTTAAAAAGTTTTAAGCATTCATTCGGCTAAGCCAAAGTACTTGACTATTTGTTAAGCATTTAATTTTAACTAGTTTTTTTTTTCATTTTTTTGTCATTGAAAACACGTTATATTTCTAGTTCTTTTCCGTACTCCTTGATCCTTCCAGAAGAGTCCTTGTTGTCTTGAAATTTGTTATTGTTCTTTTTTTTAGACTTTTTTTTCTCAGATTGAGATATAATTGACATATAACATTCTATTAGTTTTAGGAGTACAACATAGTGATTTGGCATATGTATCTATTGTGAAATGACTGGTGAACATCCATCACATCACAGTTACAATTTGTTTTTTTCTTGTGGTAAGAACAATTCTCTCAGCAACTTTCAAATATACAGTACAGTATTATTAGCTATGGGCTTCCCAGGTGGCTCAGTGGTAAAGAATTCACCTGCTGATGCAGGAGATGTGAGTTTGATCCTTGGGTCAAGCAGATCCCCTGTGGAAGGAAATGGCAACCCACTCCTGTATTCCTGCTTGGGAAATAGCAAAGACAGAGGAACTTGGCGGGCTACAGTCCATGGCGTCTCAAAGAGTCAGACACGACTGAACACACACGCACACATTATTAACTGTTGTCACCAAGCTGTCTGTTACATCCTCAGAACGTACTGATTTTATAACTGGGAGTTTGTACCTCTTGACCACTTCAGTATATTTCTGTTGAATGGTGAAATAGGTACACTTGGGTTTGCAGTTTCCATTTACTGTAGACCTGGGTGGCACTTTAGGAACTTGCTAAATACAGTCAAGGCCTCAGGGACCTGAAAAAATTAACCTTTGAAAAGAAAAATCTGGAAACAGCTTAAAAAGCAAAACAGACGTCTGTTTCAGGATTTCAGAGTTTTGATAAATGCAGTGGATGCTATTCCAAATGATGAAAATTATAAGTGGTAGAAATGAAATCTAAAATAGAGATGGGCAAACTTTTTTTGTAATGGGTCAGATAATAAATATTCCAGCCTGTGGTCTGTCACCTGCAACCCTGCCTTTGCGGAAAAACAGTCAATGGACAAGATGTAAATCAATGAGTGTGGCTGTGTTCCAAAACTTTATTACGAAAATAGGAGGCAGTCTGGTTTTGATGTTTGCTTTTCATTAGTAAAATGTAACATTGAAAAGGAAAGTCCTCAGAGATTTCTGGGAGAGCTAAGAGATTTGAGAGTTGTTTTAGTTTACATCTCCAGTTTTTAAAAAGCAAAAAGTTAAGCATAGTATAAAATCTGTTATCTAAATGAACATACCCAGTGCTTTGAATTTCAATCACTATATTGGCTTTGGGGGTTTGAACTCTGTGGTACTAGCTCTCATTGTCTAGGACTTTTAGCTTTATTAGAATGCAGTGATTTGGGTTTTTTTCCTCAATGTTCTCAAGGTGAGAAACCACAAAATTAGCTTATAATCATGGTTCGTTAGTTTTGATGTGCAATTAACGCATGATGTGTTCTAAAGTGTAAAGTATAAAAGACAAAGTTCCTGCCTCCATTTGTTGTTAAGTAAAGGGTGCAAGTAGGTGATAATTATAAAACATTCATTTTAAAAATTAAATTACAAAACATTCATTTTTAAAAATTACTACCATTGATGCCCACGGATATGATCTTTTTTGAGTTCCAACTAGTTTCCTTCTGCCTATTATTTTATTCTCTGTTAAAGTTTTGGCATCACAGTCCTCTCGGAGATTATTGTGGTGTAATTACAGATTGGATGTGAGCATAAAATACGAGCCTGGAATATGCCAGTCCTTTAAGTGGGCTCATCTCTGGTAGATGTCAGTGTGAGCATCTCACAACATCAAGTCTGATTGTATTATTTTAAAATGCATATTTTTCCTACATTATGGCCCCTCACTACATCACTGGATAATTAATGGTGGAAACAAGGACCCATGTCAATACTGCAGGGAAAACGGGCTCTGAGGGACTTAGCAAGAGATCACAGCAAGGTCACGATGAATCCAGAATTCATGCCGTCGACAGGAGAGTTACCAAACTGTGGTGTTGAGGGCTCCAGTGGTTGCTAAGTGACCAGCCAAGAGAAGGCTTGAGAGAGGCTGAAAAGTATTAAAGTTGTGGCTGGAAGACATGAACTCTAAGGGCATATCTGTCAATGGCAAAATTCTAAGACAAAAGGGAAACCACCACCAAGGAGGGGATGCACTGGTGATAGCGCAGAGCCTGCCAAGGGGGCTGACACACTTCAGAACCACTTACCCGAAAAAGTGTGCAGCGTCGGCAAAGTTGCATGTGCAGATTAAGAGTTAGAAAAGCCTCTCTTCGAAACAATTAAAGAAATCATAGAAGAAAAGTGTTCCCTCTGGGAAAGATGTTCACTGCTTCCTCCGATAGTGTTGACCGTACTTGAATTTACCTTTTGGTGTCCCTACTTCCGTTGTAAGACACAACTCTGCCAAATGAGACATAGTCTTATTTTTAAGCAGTATTGGAGAAGGAAATGGCAACCCACTCCAGTACTCTTGCCTGGAAAATCCCATGGACAGAGAAGCCTGGTAGACTATAGTCCATGGGATCGCAAAGAGTTGGACACGACTGAGCGACTTCATTTTGAATTAACTGACTCAGAAAGATGATAGTCAAGAATATCAGTTTCTTCGGACTTCCCTGGCAGTCTAATGGTTGACACTTCAACTTCCAATGTAGGAGGTCCGGGTTTGATCCCTGGCTGGGGAGGGCAGCCAAAAAACCAAAACATAAAACAGAAACAGTATTGTAACAAAGTCAGTAAAGACTTTCAAAATGATCTGCATAAAAAATAATATTAATAATAAAAAGACTATCAGCTTCTTCATCACAGTTTTAAATAATGGCTCAGACGGTAAAGAATCTGCCTGCAACGGAGAAGACACAGGTTCAGTCCCTGAGTCAGGAAGATTGACTGGAGAAAGGAATGGCTATCCACTCCGGTATTCTTGCCTGGAGAATTCCATGGACAGAGAGAGGAGCCTGGTGGGCTACAGTCCAGGGGGTTGCAAAGAGTTAGACAAGACTTAGCAACTAAACATCAACAGCAAGATAAAAGTTGACCAATGTTCGACATATTTAAAAGCTGATTTAAAAATCCTTGTGAGATTTCTATAACTTACAATGGGAAAGAAATTTTAATATTTCAACAAAGTAATACAGGTGATGTGTAAAGATATAGACAAGAAATACAAGTGAAATTCTGTCTTTGCCAATAGATAGATTTTGCACAAATAAAAATTATTTCAAGTTGGGACTTTCACATAAAGTAGTTTAATCTGAATTCTTGATGATACAGTCTAAATACTTATTAAAGGAATTCTAAAACCCATTGACTGTACAGTTTTAAGAAACAGAAATGTGTGTATATTTGATGTAAGCTTAAAAAATAATTTTTAGAAATTTGAAACAGTATCAGACTTACAGAAAAATTACAAGTGTAAAATGAAGAAGTTTTATTTTTTCTGAACCATTTGAGATAAAGTATCTGTGGCCACATCATCCTTAGATTACTAATAAACAGCATAAAGTTTTATCAGTTATCTCTGTATACTGTTCCCTATAGCACAACATTGGGTTGCTACATTTCCCAATATACAAAATATTGGGTTGGCCAAAAAAGTTCATTTAGATTTTTCCATACCATCTTATAGAAAAGCCTGAATGAACTTTTTGGCCAGCCCAATATTTGTCCATCACACATAAATGATTTGTATCCAGAAAATATAAAGAATTTATAAACTCAATAATAAAAATAAGCAGACAATCTAGTTTCAAAATGGACAAAAAATCTGAACAAGACATTTCACTAAATAAGCTATATAGATGGCAGAAAAGCAAATGAAAAGATGTCTAGAATTTTTAGTCATTAGGAAATTGCCAACTAAAACTGCAAAGTGATATCACTACCCACCTATTAAAATTGCTAAAAAGAATTTTTTTTTAAGCTGACAATACTGCATGTTGACAAGGATGCAGAGCAGCTGGAATTCTCCCATGTTAGTGGCAGGGATATATTGTCAAAGGGCTTCCCTGGTAGCCCAGTTGGTAAAGAATCCACCTGCAATGCAGGAGACCCTGGTTCAATTCCTGAGTCAGGAAGATCTCCTGGAGAAGGGAAGGGCTACCTGCTCCAGGATTCTTGGGCTTCCCTTATGACTCAGCTGGTAAAGAATCCGCCTGCAATGTGGGAGACCTGGGTTCAATCCCTGGGTTGGGAAGATCCCCTGGAGAAGGGAAAGGCTACCCACTCCTGTATTCTGGCCTGGAGAATTCCATGGACTGTATAGGCCATAGCGTCACAAAGAGTCGGTCACGACTGATCGACTTTTCTTTCACTATATTCTCATATATTACTGGTAGGAATTGGAAAATATCCTGATGCTAGGAAAGATTAAAGGCAAAAGAAGAAGAGGGTGGCAGAGGATGAGGTGGTGAGTTAGCATTACTGACTCAGTGGTCATGAATTTGAGCAAGCTCCAGGATATAGTGCAGGACAGGGGAGCCTGGCCTGCTCCAGTCCATGGGGTCAAAAAGAGTCAGACACTACTTAGCAACTGAACAACAACAAAAGTGGTAGGAATACAAAATGGTACAACCACTTTGGGAAACAGTTTCACTTCTTTTGAAGTTAAAAAAACAAACCAAGAAAACCTCAAGCTATATGACCCAGCAATCCCACTCTTAGGTGTTTACGCAAGAGAAATGAGACCTTAGGTTGACATAATAGTGGTTTTATTCATCAGTTCAGTTGCTCAGTCATGTCTGACTCTTTGTGACCCCATGAACTGCAGCACACCAGGCCTCCCTGACTTTCGCCAACTCCCAGAGTTTACTCAAACTCATGTCCGTTGAGTCATTGATGCCATTCAACCAACTCATCCTCTGTCATCCCCTTCTCCTCCCACCTTCAATCAGCATCAGGCTCTTTTCAAAAGAGTCAGCTCTTTGCATCAGGTAGCCAAAATATTGGAGTTTCAGCTTCAGCATCAGTCCTTCCAGTGAATATTCAGGACTGATTTCCTTTAGGATGGACTGGTTGGATCTCCTTGCTGTCTCAAGGGACTCTCAAGAGTCTTCTCCAACACCACAGTTCAAAAGCATCAATTCTTTGGTGCTCAGCTTTCTTTATAGTCCAACTCTCACATCCATACATGACTACTGGAAAACCCATAGCTTTGACTAGATGGACCTTTGTTGGCAAAGTAATGTCTCTGCTTTTTAATATGCTCTCTAGGTTGGTCATAACTTTTCTTCTAAGGAGCAAGCGTCTTTTAATTTATGGTTTTATTCACAGTCATCAAAAAACTTCAGACAGCCCAAAAGTTCTGTAAATGGCAAAAGGGTCAATTTAACTATGTTTCATCTCTACAGTAGAATATTCAGTAACACAAAGAACAAATTACTGATACAGCCCCAGCACAGCATAGGACTCCATTTATGTGATATTCAGGAATAAGCAAAACTATGGGGACAGAAGACAGATCATTTCTGGCCAGAGGCTGAGGTGAGGGTGTTGACAAAGAGGCATGGAGGAATCTGAGGTGTGATGGAGCAGTTCATACCATGATTTCAGTGATGGCTACATAACTTTATATTTGCTCAAAATGTACAGAACCATACATTAGACAAGGTTGAACTTTTTGCAAAGTGTACTTTAATTTTTAAAAATATTTTTAGGGGGAATTCCCTGGCGGTCCAGTGGTTAGGACTTGGCCCTTTTACTATGGAGGACCCGGGTTCGATCCCTGGGTCGGGAAGATACCCTGGAGGAGGGCATGGCAACTCACTCCAGTATTCTTGCCTGGAGAATTCCGTGGACAGAGGAGCCTGGCAGGCTACAGTCCATGGGGCCAAAAGGAGTCAGATACAACTGAGGAACAGGGCACACAGACACACACTCAGTGAACTAAGATCCTACAAGCCACGCCTTGGCCAAAACAACAAAAATGTTTTTTAAGGATACATGACTTCATGTTCAAGTGATTGTTTTTTTTTTTGGTTTCACAAATCACCCACATGTAAACATTATAACAACAATGCATCTTCCAGGCGCTTGAGAGAAAGAAGTGAAGTGAAGTGAAGTGGCTCAGTCCTGTCCAACTCTTTGCGGCCCCATGGACCGTAGCCAGCCAGGCTCCTCTGTCCGTGGAATTTTCCAGGCAAGAATACTGGAGTGGGTTGCCATTTCATCTTCCCGAGCCAGGAATCGAACCTGGGCCTCCCGCACTGCAGGCAGACGGTTCACTGTCTGAGCCACCAGGGAAAGAAGGGAGGACTGTTAATAACTTACCTGCAAGGCAGGTGCACGAGTTCTGTCCTGACCCAGGATGCACGGTCTCTCTAGTCGTGGGGCTCCTGCCTTTGGAGATCCCTTATCTAAGCTCCCTGAGCTCCTTGGTTTGCCATCCGCTCCTCCACTGTGCTCCCAGCCCCTGTTGCTCCACGAATCATCCTGTGTGTTAGCATGGGGCCTTAAACAGTGTGCAAGTAGCAAGTCGGATGATCAGAAAAGCACTGGCGTGTGGTATGTGTTTGGTGAGTGTTAATTTCCTTTCTCGCCATCCAACCTCTCTTTGATTTCCTTTGATTTTCTTTCGAATTTTTAGTTTTTTGGCCACACTGCACAGTATGTAGGACCTTATTTCCCCAAAAGGGATCCCCCAAGCCCCTTCCTTGAAGTGGAAGGGTGGAGTCTTAACCACTGGATCACCAGGGAAGTCCTGTCATTTGATTTCTTAATAGCTTGTTGCTGCTGTTGTTGTTGTTGTTATTGTTGTTGGGCCCACAGCTGGGCTTGTGGGAGCTTAGTTTCCTGACCAGGGATTGAACCCCCCAACCTGGCAGTGAAAGCACCAAGTTGTAACCCCTGAAACACCCCCTTTCTTTTTTTGAAATAAAATTCACCCATTTAAAGTATACAATTCAGTGGCTTTTAATATATGCACGTAGTTGGGCAATCGTAACCACAGACAATTTTAGAATAGTTTCATCACCCCTGAAAAGAAACCCTGTACCATTTATCCACCCACCTCCCAGCCCTAAGCAACCCACAGTCTACTTCTGTCTCTGTAGATTTCCCTGTTCTGAACATTACGTATTCATAGACTCCTATAAATGTGTGGTTCCCTTGATTTTAAGGCGAGGGGGCTCATAAAAGGTCAGAGGTGAAAAGACCCTTCCTGGGAAGTGATTGAGTGTCTCTGCTCAGAGAGGAGGCGGCCGAGGGCAGCCCACCGGGGTCTCGGAGCTGGTTGGTGGTCTGGGGCGCCCCAGCCTGGCTTTCCTGCTCCTGGCTCGGGGAGGGCCCGCCCGTCAGGCCTCGTGCTCTGGAAGCTCCTGTCACCACCCGGCCTGGTGTGTGGTCACTGTCAAAGCGGCGGGGCGATGACAGTTTCTTCCTGGCAAAGGCCGGAGGAGCGGACGCAGTCACGGGTTAGGGGTGCAGGGAATGTTCCACGGGCCGTGGAACATTGACTAAGGGCTCTCAGGGAAGTGATCCAGATGAGCCGCTTCTAGAGAGCAGAAAGCCCCTGAGAGAATCAGCCTTCCCCGTGGAGCCCAGCTGGACCCCGCCACCTCCAGGGTTCTTCCCGTCAAGGAGTCCTGAGATGGTCCCGAGAAGTCCCGATAATGAGGCGGGAGCGCTCGTCTCCTGTGGCTTCCCCACAGGCTGTTGGGATGGCGTCCCTCCCATTATTTTTTGTAAAATTTTTTAAACTGAAGGATAATTGCTTTACGGTGTGTTGGTTCCTGTTGTACATGAACCAACCGTGTGTAGACATACATCCCCTCCCTCTTAAGTCTCCCTCCCACCCCTGTAGGTCACCACGGAGCACCAGGCTGAGCTCCCTGAGTTACATAGCAGCTTCCTGCTAACTGTCTGTTTTACGCGTGATAATGTATATAGATCTCATTGCTACTCTCAGTTCGTCCCACCCTGTCCTTCCCCATTTCTTAACACACATTGAATGTGATCGACATCGTAGCAATGCTTACATGCATGCCAGCTCACTTCAGTCGGCTCCTCTGTCCATGGGGATTCTCCAGGCAAGAATACTGGAGTGGGTTGCCATGCCCTCTGCCAGGGGATCTTCCCGACCCAGTAGTCAAACTCCTGTCTCTTACATCTCCTGCATTGGCAGGCAGCTTCTGACCGCTAGCACCACCTGGGAACATGACATCTTAGCAGGCCTAGGGCTATTGAAGGTGAGAGATTGGAAACAGCGGTAGGCAGAAACTTGCCCTGGGTCTAGCTTTGCAAGGACAGATCAATGTGTTTCTGACCTGAGAGTGCGTCTGCTCCTTTTTCTCTGTCTGGGATAGTAGGCAAAATAAGAATTTTGAATGAATAGGCAGCTTCTGACCGCTAGCACCACCTGGGAACATGACATCTTAGCAGGCCTAGGGCAATTGAAGGTGAGAGATTGGAAACAGCGGTAGGCAGAAACTTGCCCTGGGTCTAGCTTTGCAAGGACAGATCAATGTGTTTCTGACCTGAGAGTGCGTCTGCTCCTTTTTCTCTGTCTGGGATAGTAGGCAAAATAAGAATTTTGAATGAAAATATTCTGAGCTCCCAAAGTAATAAGGATGGAGCATAATCTAAGTGAACATTCTGGTAAGTGGGAAACATAACGTGCCTGTGCGGTTTCATGCTTTGTGATACGCATTTCCTTGGTCTGATGTGCTAAGTGATAATCATGGAATCTAGCCGCTAGAGGAAAGAGTTTCTAAGACTTAACACAAGTGCCTGCTGGGTGCTGCTTGCCGCTTTTTCTTTTTCAGTTTTTTTTTTAATTGAAGGATAATTGCTTTACAGAATTTTCTTTTCTGTCAAACCTCAACACGAATCAGCCATAGGTATACACGTATCCCCTCCCTTTTGAACCTCTCTCCCCATCCCACCCCTCTAGGTTGATATGGAGCCCCGTTTGAGTTTCCTGAACCATATAGCAAATTCCCGTTGGCTGTGTATTTTACGTATGATAATATAAGTTTCCGTGTTACTCTCTCCTTCGATCTCACTCTCTCCTCCCCTCTCCCCAAGTCCGTAAGTCTATTCTCTGTCTGTTTCTCCACTGCTGCCCTGTAAGTAAATTCTTCAGTACCATTTTTCTAGATCCCGTATATGTGTATTAGAATATGGTATTTATCTTTCTCTTTCTGACTTACTTCACTCTGAATAATAGGTTCCAGGTTCATCCACCTCATTAGAAATGACTCAAAGGCATTCCTTTTTATGGCTGAGTAATATTCCACCGTGTGTATGTACCACATCTTCTTTATCCATTCATCTGTTGCTGGACATCTAGGTTGCTTCCATGTTCTAGCTGTTGTAAATAGTGCTGCAATGAACAATGGGATACATGTGTCTTTTTCAGTTTTGGTTTCCTTGGGGTATATGCCTGGGGTGGGATTGCTGGGTCATATGGTGGTTTTTATCCCTAGTTTCTTAAGGAATCTCCATACTGTCTTTCATAGTGGTGGTATCAGTTTATATTCCCACCAATAGTGCAAGAGTGTTCCCTTTTCTCCACACCTTCTCCAGCATTTATTGTTTGTAGACTTTTTGATAGCACCCATTCTGACTGATGTGAGGTGATAGCTCATTGCAGTTTTGATTTGCATTTCTCTAATAATGAGCAATGTTGAGCATCTTTTCATGTGTCTGTTAGCCATCTGTATGTCTTTGGAGAAATGTCTGTCTAGGTCTTTTCCCCACTTTTTGACTGGGTTGTTTGTTTTTCTGGTATTGAGTTGTATGAACTGCTTGTATATTTTGGAAATTAATTCTTTGTCAGTTGTTTCGTTTGCTATTATTTTCTCCCATTTTGAGGGTTGTCTTTTTACCTTGCTTATAGTTTCCTTTCCTGTTTAAACAGTTTTAGGTTTAATCGGGTCCCGCTTGTTTACTTATGTTTTTATTTCTGTTACTGTAGGAGGTGGGTCACAGAGGATCTTGCTTTGACTTATGTCATCGAGTGTTCTGCCTATGTTTTCCTCTAAGAGTTTAGTAGTTTCTGGTCTCACACTTAGGTCTTTAATCCATGTTGAGTTTATCTTTGTGTATGGTATTAGCAAGTGTTCTAATTTCATTCTTTTATATGTAGCTGTCCAGTTTTCCCAGCACCATAATCGGGTCCCGCTTGTTTACTTATGTTTTTATTTCTGTTACTGTAGGAGGTGGGTCACAGAGGATCTTGCTTTGACTTATGTCATCGAGTGTTCTGCCTATGTTTTCCTCTAAGAGTTTAGTAGTTTCTGGTCTCACACTTAGGTCTTTAATCCATGTTGAGTTTATCTTTGTGTATGGTATTAGCAAGTGTTCTAATTTCATTCTTTTATATGTAGCTGTCCAGTTTTCCCAGCACCAATTTATTGAAGAGGATGTCTTTGCCCCATTGTATATTCTTGCCTCCTTTGTCAAAAATAAGGTACCCATAGATGCGTGGGCTTATTTCTAGGCTTTCTATCTTGTTCCATTGGTCTGTATTTTCTGTTTTTGTGCCAGTACCATACTGTCTTGATGACTGTAGCTTTGTAGTATAATCTGAAGGCAGGAAGGTTGATTCCTCCAGCTCCATTCTTCTTTCTCAAGACTGCTTTGGCTATTCAGGGTCTTTTGTGTTTCCATATGAATTGTGAAATTTTTTGTTCTAGTTCTGTGAAAAATGCCATTGGTAATTTGATAGGGATCACATTGAATCTGTAGATCACGTTTGGTAGTATAGTCATTTTCACAATATTGATTCTTCCATCCCAGAAACGTGGAATATGGCTCCATCTGTTTGTGTCATCTTTGATTTCTTTCATCGGTGTCTTATAATTTTCTGTGTAAAGTTCCTTTGTCTCCTTAGGTAAGTTTACTCCTAATATCCTAGATATTTAATTATTTATTTACTCCTAAATATCCTAGATATTTAATTCTTTTTGTCGCAATGGTGAATGGGATTGATTCCTTAATTTCTCTTTCTGACTTTTCACTGTCAGTATATAGAAATACAAGTGATTTCTGTGTATCGATTTTGTATCCTGCAACTTTGCTAAATTCACTGAATAGCTCTAGTAATTTTCTATCTTTAGGGTTTTCTATGTACAGTATCATTCATCTGCAAACAGTGAGAGCTTTACTTCTTTTCTGATCTGAATTCCTTTTATTTCTTGTTCTTCTCTGATTGTTGTAGCTTGGACTTTCAGAACTATGTTGAACAATAGTGGTGAAAGTGGACACTCTTGTCTTGTTCCTGATCTTAGGGGGAAAGCTTTCAGTTTCTCACCATTGAGAACAATGTTTGCTGTAGGCCTATCGTATATGGCCTTTACTGTGTTGAGGTAGGTTCCTTCTATGCCCATTTTTTTAAGAGTTTTAATCGTAAGTGGGTGCTGATTTTTGTTAAAGGCTTTTTATGCATCTATTGAAATATCATATGGTTTTTATCTTTCAATTTGTTAATATGGTGTATCACATTGATTGATTTGCATATATTGAAGAATCCTTGCATCCCTAGAATAAACCCAGCTTGATCATGGTGTATGAGTTTTTTGATGTGTTGCTGAATTATATTTGCTAACATTTTGTTGAGGATTTTTGCATCTATGTTCGTCAGCAATATTGGCCTGTAGTTTCCTCTTTTTGTGTTGTCTTTGTCTGGTTTTGGTATCAGGGTATGGTGGCCTCATAGAAGGAGTTTGGAAATGTTCCTTCCTCTGCAGTTTTTTGAAAAGAGTTTTCTAAGGGTAGGCATTAGCTCTTCTCTAAATGTTTGATGGAATTCTCCTGTGAAGCCATCTGGTCCTGGACTTTTGTTTCTTGGGAGATTTTTGATCACAGCTTCAATTTCAGTGCTTGTAATTGGAGTTGTTCATAATTTCTGTTTCTTCCTGGTTTAGTCTTGGAAGATTGAACTTTTCTAAGAACCCATCCATTTCTTCCAAGTTATCCTGTTTTCTGCTTTTCCGACTGTTGCTGAAACAGAGTCCTTGTGATGACCAGCAATAGTCACCAGCTTCTGTTTGTTCTCAGATGGGGTGTAATAACAAGAAGAGAGTCAAAGGCTTGATTTTAAGATAATTGTTTCAAAGATTCAAATTGGGACTTCCCTGATGGTCTGGTAGTTAGGACTCCGAACTTCCACTGCAGAGAGCACAGGCTCCATCCCTAGTCAAGGAACTAAGATCTAAGATCCAGCATGCCGAAGTGGCATGCCTAGTATATAAATTAATTCTTAAATAAATAAAAGCTTCGAATTGAAGTGTATTTCCTCACCTGTTCATGCCCAGGTCATGCCTGTTCATTCGTGTTCTTGGGCTTCTCAGGTGGCACTAGTGGTAAAAAACCAGCCTGCCAGTGCCGGAGACATAAGAGTTCTGGGTTCGATCCCTGGGTCGGGAAGATCCCCTGGAGGAGGGCACAGCAACCCACTCCAGTATTCTTGCCTGGAGAATCCCCACGGACCAAGGAGCCTGGCAGGCTGCTGTCCACAGAGTCACAAAGAGTCGGACACAACTGAAGTGATTTAGCTCGCTTGCTCAGTATGGATGTCACATTCTTATGCTCTATTTCATAATAGGCAGAGTTGTAAAAAAAAAAAAAAAAAAAACCTTTAATTCTAACAATTTGTATCCTAATGGCTCTGTGTGTGCTGCTCTTTCTTTCTCAGGGAGGGTTTTGAATTTAAAGAGATCCTCAAGGATCCTCCAGTGGTTTCAGAAAGTCTAGACAGATGCGTAGTTACATTTTTAGAGTTCCTTTTCAGCATGGTTTATCCATCCAGGTTGGCCAGGGTAAGCAATGGTCAAAAACACCATCAGATTTGGGTATATTCAAGGAGCAAGGATCGATTCCTTGCTTGCACTGGAGGTCTCTTGTGAGTTGGCTGTGGGTCTGATCTGTGTTTTTCCCTGGAACCTGATCATATAGAACCTGACAGATCAAACTGCAAAGGAAGAGGGAGTATGGTGGAATCCCCAGCGTGGAAGTGATGTCACTTTCCTGACATCCTCGGCCAACACAGGGCATGGGGCCACACACCTTCAAGTAGTCAAGAAATCAACTCAGGAAGAAACACTTGCAAATATTTCTGAATAGTCTTGTAGGACCACCGTACTTCATGCCCATGGATCTTTGGGCTTCCTCCCACATAGTTATGTTGATCTGTTTATCTTTTGCTTACAAATATAATTAAGTCAGCTATTGCAGGGATAGGACATGACAGATATTAATACACTGCATGCTGTATTTCAAAGAACTTTTTCTGGTGCTGCAGAAAATTTTTCAAAGAAGCTTTCTAATGCTCACTTGATATAGCATTTAGCAAAAATTAGCATGAGCCTTCATTGCAGGCAAAGTCCTAACAGGAGAGGAAGGAAGGGTTTTTTTTCTCTTCCAGTCTCTAGTACACAAACCCACTGTTCTCCTTTTTCTGTGTATGTGGGCCAGAATGTGGTGTCAGTCACCACAATGCTGGAATCAGACAAAACAACGCTGGATCAGTAAGAGACATTACCTTCTCTCCTCCTCACCTGGGAAATAGTTAACATGCCTCTCTAGTGTAATACCCGACTTCATTTAATGAAATGCATGTCTAGGTTTAGTGGGAAATACTGATCTTGGGCAAATCATGTTGTTGTTCAGTTGCTCAGTCGTGTCCAACTCTTTTCAACCTCATGGACTGTAGTATGCCAGGCTTGCATGTCCATCACCAACTCCCAGAGCCTGCTCAAACTCATGTCCATCGAGTCAGTGATGCCATCCAACCCTCTCATCCTCTGTCATCCCCTTATCCTCCTGCCTTCAATCTTTCCCAGCATCAATGTCTTTTCTAATGAGTCAGTTCTTTGCATCAGGTGGCCAAAGTACTGGAACTTCAGCTTCAACATCAGTCCTTCCAATGAATATTCAGAGTTGATTTCCTTTAGGATTGATTTGATCTCTTTGGAGTTCAGGGGACTCTCAAGAGTCTTCTCCAACACCACAGTTAAAAGCATCAACTCTTTGGTGCTTAGCTTTCTTTGTGGTCCAGCTCTCACATCCATACATGACCACTGGATCATATACTGTCCTTTGTGGGGGGCTGGGAGGTGCTCTGGGTCTTCGTTGTGGCAAGCAAGCTTCTCTAGTTGCAGCATGCAGACTTAATTGCCCTTGGCTTGTGGGGTCTTAGTTCCCTGACCAGGGATTGAACCAGAGTTCCCTGCATTGGAAGGCGAATTCTTAACCACTGGATCACCAGAGAAGTCCCCATGTACTGTTTTTAAGTGTCAGCTTTAAAGGAAGGTTTGAACTGGGTCACCTGTGAGGACCCTCCCAGTTCTCATCCAGTTGAGCAGGACACAGTTTCTCCCACTCACTTTCTTAATACTTCTCTCTCCTAGGGATTATGGCGCAAGTCGCAGTGTCCACCTTGCCCACTGCAAATGAGGAGTCCTCGGAGAGCAGGATGGTAGTGACGTTCCTCGTGTCTGCTCTTGAGTCCATGGTGAGATGGCTTGCAGTTCTATAAAACGTCATCTGGTTGGATCACTGCTGAATTACGAAACACTTCACCAACACTTTTGACATTCAGCTACAGTGTTAAATCCTATTTGTGTACACATACCCTTTTTAAGAAAGAATGATGGGCTTGTGAGATAATCAAGAACTGTTTTCCTACATTATGGATGGAATCGTACAAAGCGAAGCTCTCCAGATCTGAAAATTTAATGCAGCATTTCTGTTACCTTGTTTGAAAATACTTTTTGTTTAAATTCAAAGGTCAGTTAATAATCTACTTATATGCATCTATTTACATCCAAAGTATAAACTTTATCCAGTGGGTAAAAATTTGAGGGGAAATTTACATAACCTCAGGGGCTTCTCTGGAGGCTCAGATGGTAAAGAATCTGCCTGCCATGCAGGGGACCTGGGTCGTACAAAGCGAAGCTCTCCAGATCTGAAAATTTAATGCAGCATTTCTGTTACCTTGTTTGAAAATACTTTTTGTTTAAATTCAAAGGTCAGTTAATAATCTACTTATATGCATCTATTTACATCCAAAGTATAAACTTTATCCAGTGGGTAAAAATTTGAGGGGAAATTTACATAACCTCAGGGGCTTCTCTGGAGGCTCAGATGGTAAAGAATCTGCCTGCCATGCGGGGGACCTGGGTTTGATTGCTGGGTTGGGGAAGACCCCCTGGAGAAGGGAATGGCTACCCACTCCAGTATTCTTGCTTGGAGAATTCCATGGACACAGGAGCCTGGTGGGCTACAGTCCATGGGGTCACACAAAGTAGAACATGACTAACTAACTGACATAATCTCAAAGCATCTGATTACAAGATACTTATGGATTAAAAAAGGAACAATCAGTAACTTTACAAAAGTAGACAAACTTGACAGCTACCTCCTTAATCAAGTGACCAACAGGAACACGGGCAGAGATGGGCCCGAGGGACCTCTGGGGCTCCCTGGTAGGCGGCGCTCAGAAGCAGCAGTACTGCCTCCATGGCATTCACGCCCCTGAGGGGGGAGCATCGGACAAACCCAAATTTCAGGACACCTGGAAAATGACTGCACTGCACGTCCATAAATGTCAGTCTCCTCAAGACAAAGAGAGATGGAGATCTGTCTGTCCCACATGGAAGGAGACTGGAGAGGCAGGACAGCAAGCAGAAAGTGCACCCCTGGACTGGATCCTGGACCAGGAAAAAATTAGCTGGGGATTTTTCTTTCTTTTTTTTTTTTTTTGTAGTTTTGTAATTTTTTCTTCAAGCAGACCTCCCAGGCCCCACGAAACTTGGATCCATCCATGTGGATAACATTTCATTCTGTTTTTCATTTCAGTGTAAAGAACTCGCCAAGTCCAGGGCGGAAGTGGCCTGCATCGCCGTGTATGAGGCGGATGTGTTTGTTATTGGGACCGAGAAAGGCCGTGCTTTCGTCAATGCCAGGACGGATCTACAGAAGGATTTTGCAAAATACTGTAGGTGTTAACGACTTTATCCTTTGTATTCATAAATCTTAGAATATTTACAGGCAAGACTTCTATGTTGTTGTCTTCTAAGATGGCATCATGGTGGCTCAGTGGAAAAGAATCTGCCTGCAATGCAGGAGACCTGGGTTCTGTCCTTGGGTGGGGAAGATCCTCTGGAATAGGGCATGGCCACCGACTCCAGTCCTCTTGCCTGGAGAATCCCATGGACAGAGGAGCCTGGCGGGCTACAGTCTGTAGAGTCTCAGAGAGTCGGACAAGACTGAAGCCACTTTGTATGCACGCACGTTAAGGATGTTATCCTTTGTATTTATGAATCTTAGGATATTTGCAGGCAAGACTTGTGTGCTGTTTTCTTCTAAGATGTCATCAGCATTGTCCTAAAAATGGTTTGGACACATCCCTTTGACCTAGCAAAACACTGAGTCCAAGACCTTTCCCGTTTTTGCTTACTGGCTCCAGGCAGGGAAGACCACCCGCCCACCCGCTATCTGTTCTAGAACCTCTCAAATCTTTTTGACTCTCTTTCGCCCCCTGGTGTCTCCCCGCAGAAAGGCAGCTCTGAATTAAGTCGTGTGCTGTGAATCAGGCAAGATAGAAATCAGTTCCTCCAGCAACTCCCAGACAAGCCAGAGATTGAACACACAGTCCACTCTTGTGTTTGCACCCCAAGGGAGGAGGCTCAGACTGAGGGATTCCTTCCCAGCTGCTCTGCGCTATGCCTCGTAGAAGGAGAGGCACACACAGGCACACCAAATGCTGAGAATCTTCCTACGCCTATGCTGAAGTCTCTTCTTGGTTTTTCCGGGGGCTGGGGTGCCGTAGCTTCTCAGGTGGTCTGCAGTTCTCACAGAGATGTTCTGCTCGTCTGTTAATTTGGTGTGTCCGTGGAAGAAAAGGCCTGTTGCTTCCTAGACTGCTATCATGCCAACATCATTCTCCTTCCTTTTGTTTTTGAAGATCTTTTTTTTTTGATTGAAGAATAGTTGATTTTACAATGCTGTGTTAGTTCCAGGTGTACAGCAAAGTGATTCACTTATGCCTGTGTTTATACGTTTTTTTCAGATTATTTTCCAGTATGGGTTATTGAATAGAGATCCCTGGGTCACCATACAGTAGGTTCCTGTTGTTTTTTGAAGACTTTCACTTGCTATGAAACCTGGCTTGACAGTTCTTTCCCTCCAGCCCTTTTTTTTCTTTTTTGGCCGTGCCGCAAAGCTTATGGGATCTTAGTTCCCCAACCAGGAATTGAACCTGTGCCCTCGGCAGTGAAAGCATGGCATCCTAACTGCTGGACTGCCGGAAATTTTCCTTCCTCCAGCCCTTCAGATGTTTCCTTCCATTGTCTCCTGGCTGCCACTGTTTTAGATAACAAAATTAGGTTAGAAGTCTTATTTTTGTTCCCTTGAAGGTAATGTATGTTTTTCCCTAGCTCTGTCCCATCTTTGGTTTTTAGCGATTTGACCATGAAATGCTCATTTCTGACCTTCTTTGTTTCTACCTTACTTGGTCTGTGGAGTCTATTGAATCTGCAGGTTGACGTCTTCGTCAACAGTGGACGTTTCCAGCCATCATCTCGTCAAATATTTATTCCAATTCTCTTCATTTACACAGAGAGGGGAAACTGCTCTTTATTGTCTCACGGGTCATTAAGGTTTGTTCCTTTTGTGTGTGGGTGTCCCTTTTTCTTTTTATATTCAAGCTTCAGATTGGAGTTTCTACTGGCGTTTCTTTGAGAACACTGATTATTTCTTTTGCCATATCTAAGGCACTGTGCGTCTGGGGAAATTTTCATTTCCAACTGTTTTCCATTTCTAAAATTCCATTTTCTTTCTTCTTTCTCTGGTTAGCATTTTCATTTCTCTGTTGGAATTCCCCTTATATTCATTTGTTCACCATAGCTATATAAAGTCCTTTGTGTGTTTATAGCAGTTGTCTTAAGTCCTTATCTGGTCATTTCAACTGAGTCATTAGTGGTTCTGAGTCTATAAATTGCTTTTTTTCTCTTTTGATCATGGGTCACATCTTCCTGCTTCTTCACATTTCTACTAATTTTGTGTGTGTGTGTGTGGAGCTTTTGGGTTTTTTTTTGTTGTTGTGCTGTACAGCATGTGGGATCTTACTTCCCCAAGCAGGGATTGAATCCATGCCCCGTGCATTGGGAGCCCAGAGTCTTGACCACTGGACCACCTGGGCAGTCCCTACTGATTTTAAATTTCATACTGGGTATTACGCATGCTATGTTGTACAGATCTGCTAAACAAAACTGCGTTTTGTTCTGGCAGGCAGGTCACCTGGTCCCCATGTGGACAAGTGATGCCCTTGGCCCTGGAGCATCCATCCCTCTTAGTCTCGGAGGGAGGCCCCTCCTCCTAAGATGTGCCCCTTAGTTTTACAAAGTGTTCAACAAGCTTCCCGAACCTGGCGAATCCTAAACCCTGTTTAAATATGTTTAAACCCTGTCGGCTATTAAATCTCTGCTAAACAATTTAGCTTCCAAATGTTGCTTCTACTTAAAGCCTCACCCTGTGCTTGCACAGGTGGAGGACCAGTTGAGGCTTCTCTGGTGGCCCAGATGGTAAAGAAGCCGCCTGTAATGCAAGAGGCTTGGGTTCGATCCCTGGGCCGGGAAGATCCCCTGGAGGAGGAAATGGCAACCCACTCCAGTATTCTTGCCTGGGAGATCCCACAGACAGAGGAGCCTGGCGGGGCTACAGTCCAGGGAGTCGCAAAGAGTGGGACACGACTTAGCAACGACAACAACAACAAGAATCCGGGGGACGTTGCTGTGATGATATTGGGTCTCCCACCTTGTGACTCACTCTTCTCCAGAACTTCCGCCCCACTGTCTAACCACAGCGGCAGTCCCGACCTGTGACGCAGATTTCCTCATTTCAGCTAAGTCTGTGCTCTCGGTGCCCAGGCGCTCAGTGGTGTCCGACTCTCTGCGGCCCCATGGACTGTAGCCCACCAGGCTCCCCCGTCCAAGGGATTCTCCAGGCAAGAACACTGGAGTGGGTTGCCATTTCCTCCTTCAGGGAATCTTCCTGGCCCAGGGATCTCGCGTCTCCTGCGTTGGCCGGCAGATTCTTTACCCCCAGCTGCTCTTTGGGTTAAGCTCGGTGTCCCCCGGAACCCCGCGGGAAGCAGGGAGTGCCCACAGGGGAAAAGCCAGGTCAGCGTGCACCTCTCTCCCTGCGTTCTTCCCTTCTTTCAAGGACATCATTCCTTCCCGGTTTTGCCTGTTTCTGACTGTTCTTCAAAGCTTGCGTGTAATCGATCTTAGGACTTCCTTGGTGGTCTGATGGTGAAGGCTCCATGCTTCCAATGCGGGGTGCATGGGTTCAATCCCTGACCAGGGAACAAGGATCCTACGAGCCACACGGCAGGGCCAAATTCAACTTAAGATTTTGTTCAGAGCTTATCACTGGGGGGCTGGTCCTAAATCTCTCCAGTTCTAAGGGTCTTCCTGCCTAGTGACTTGCAAACTCAGTAGTAAATAATTTTCTGTGATATTTCCCTTTGAACTACTAAATTCTATTTGCTCATACGTTGGAATTATTGTTTATCCATAGAGTCATTTCAGAGACTATCGCCTTGTTATTTTACCCTATTTTTTAAATTAAAAGATCTTGTTTTATGTCAATTCCTGTCCCCCTTTTTCCTTTCAGTACTGGAAGCATGGATATTAAGGAAATGTACTGTACAGATGCTTGGCTTCTGACTTTGTACTGATGGCTCATTCACAGGTGTTGCTGAAGGGCCGCAGGAGGTGAAACCCCCAGGCCCCACCAACGCCAGCAGGATGCAGGTTGATTCAGGAGAAACGGAAATCCTCAGAAAAGCTGTCGAAGACTATTTCTGCTTTTGTTACGGTAAAGCTCACCGAAGGCATGCATTCCCTGACTAGCTCACTGCAGAAGGTGGTGATGTGGTTTAGGTGCTATCCCTGGGCCGGGAAGATCCCCTGGAGGAGGAAATGGCAACCCACTCCAGTATTCTTGCCTGGGAGATCCCACAGACAGAGGAGCCTGGCGGGGCTACAGTCCAGGGAGTCGCAAAGAGTGGGACACGACTTAGCAACGACAACAACAACAAGAATCCGGGGGACGTTGCTGTGATGATATTGGGTCTCCCACCTTGTGACTCACTCTTCTCCAGAACTTCCGCCCCACTGTCTAACCACAGCGGCAGTCCCGACCTGTGACGCAGATTTCCTCATTTCAGCTAAGTCTGCTGCTCTCGGTGCCCAGGCGCTCAGTGGTGTCCGACTCTCTGCGGCCCCATGGACTGTAGCCCACCAGGCTCCCCCGTCCAAGGGATTCTCCAGGCAAGAACACTGGAGTGGGTTGCCATTTCCTCCTTCAGGGAATCTTCCTGGCCCAGGGATCTCGCGTCTCCTGCGTTGGCCGGCAGATTCTTTACCCCCAGCTGCTCTTTGGGTTAAGCTCGGTGTCCCCCGGAACCCCGCGGGAAGCAGGGAGTGCCCACAGGGGAAAAGCCAGGTCAGCGTGCACCTCTCTCCCTGCGTTCTTCCCTTCTTTCAAGGACATCATTCCTTCCCGGTTTTGCCTGTTTCTGACTGTTCTTCAAAGCTTGCGTGTAATCGATCTTAGGACTTCCTTGGTGGTCTGATGGTGAAGGCTCCATGCTTCCAATGCGGGGTGCATGGGTTCAATCCCTGACCAGGGAACAAGGATCCTACGAGCCACACGGCAGGGCCAAATTCAACTTAAGATTTTGTTCAGAGCTTATCACTGGGGGGCTGGTCCTAAATCTCTCCAGTTCTAAGGGTCTTCCTGCCTAGTGACTTGCAAACTCAGTAGTAAATAATTTTCTGTGATATTTCCCTTTGAACTACTAAATTCTATTTGCTCATACGTTGGAATTATTGTTTATCCATAGAGTCATTTCAGAGACTATCGCCTTGTTATTTTACCCTATTTTTTAAATTAAAAGATCTTGTTTTATGTCAATTCCTGTCCCCCTTTTTCCTTTCAGTACTGGAAGCATGGATATTAAGGAAATGTACTGTACAGATGCTTGGCTTCTGACTTTGTACTGATGGCTCATTCACAGGTGTTGCTGAAGGGCCGCAGGAGGTGAAACCCCCAGGCCCCACCAACGCCAGCAGGATGCAGGTTGATTCAGGAGAAACGGAAATCCTCAGAAAAGCTGTCGAAGACTATTTCTGCTTTTGTTACGGTAAAGCTCACCGAAGGCATGCATTCCCTGACTAGCTCACTGCAGAAGGTGGTGGTGTGGTTTAGGTGCTCGCTCGTGTCCGACTCTTTCGTGACCCCATGGACTGTAGCTGCCTCCAGGCTCCTCAATCCATTGGATTCTCCAGGCCAGAATACTGGAGTGGATGGCCTTTCCTTCTCCAGGGGATCTTCCCAGCCCAGGGATGGAACCCTGATCTCCTGCACTGGCAGGTAGATTCCTTCCTGCTGAGCCACTAGGGAAGCCCACAAAGATGGTATTCAGTTCAGTTGCTCAGTCGTGTCCGACTCTTTGTGACCCCATGAACCACAGCACACCAGGCCTCCCTGTCCATCACCAACTCCTGGAGTTTACTCAAACCCATGTCCATTGAGTCCGTGATGCCATTCAACCATCTTATCCTCTGTTGTCCCCTTCTCCTTCTTCCCTCAGTCTTTCCCAGCATGAGGGTCTTTTCAAATGAGTCAGCTCTTCGCATCAGGTGGCCTGAGTATTGGAGTTTCAGCTTCAGCATCAGTCCTTCCAATGAACCTCCAGGACTGAGCTCCTTTAGGATGGACTGGTTGGATCTCTTTGCAGTCCAAGGGACTCTCAAGAGTCTTCTCCAACACCACAGTTCAAAAGCATCAATTCTTTGGTGCTCAGTTTTCTTTAGAGTCCAGCTCTCACACCCATACATGACTGCTAGAAAAACCATGGCCTTGACTAGACGGACCTTTGTTGGCAAAGATGGTATTAGAGATCATTTTATCAGCATGACTATGTAAGCCATCTCTAACATTAGAGAAATCCACATTTTCATCAAGCGAAAAGCCGATTAAGTACCAGATCAACCTGGTCTCTTCCCATTTGTCAGCCTCCAGTCTCTGTGGAGCCCCCTCCGCACGGCCATGTAGTTATGACAGGTGTTCATGGTTGGCTCACTCACCAGCCTCGTCCTCACTGGTCTCCCCACAGGCCTGGAGGCAGGAATTTTTTTTTTTTTTTTTGATTGGAGGAAAATTGCTTTGCAATGTTGTGTTGGTTTCTGCTGTACAACAACGTGAATTAGCCATAATTATACATATATCCCCTCCCTCCTGAGCCTCACTCCCCTGAGACTTTTTTTTTTTTAATACCTACACAGTGCTTTAGATAAGGGTGTTCCCAGGTGGCCCAATGGTTAAGAATCTTCGCTTCCTCTGCCAGGGGCATGGTACTATACCAGAAGTAACATCTGGCATGCAACACAGTGCATTTAACACACACACACACACACACACACACAAACAAAAAACAACACTTAAAAGCTAGATAACAAGGACGTCTGCAGGTGTTATATTTGCATTAGAAGCCCGTGAGCATCTTCGGGCCTGGCTCCTCTTTCCTATCCAGCTGCGTACATCTGTGTGACCTGCAGTGAGCGTCTATATTTGGGGACCCCAGCTAGGGGATCTTAGGGTCTCAGGTTATACTTCCCTATGAGAAATGGGGCTCCAGCACCTTGAGGATGGTCAGCAGTGCAGAGAGACTGTCACCGCCCCAGGAGGCCTCAGCTCTCTACAGGCAAGGCCTGGTCTGTACCGTGTGACCCAGGGACAGGTAAGCTTTGGGCCGGGCCCTCATCCTCAGCTGGCAGCATCGTGAGTGACCACGCAGGGTATTCCCTGCAGCCCTGGGTGCACCAGAGCGAGTACCCTGAATCATGCAACCACCAAGAGAAGAGACAGAAAGACCTATTATTATCTTTTCTTTCAGAAATGGATTATTTTTAGTTTATTTATTATAGTTGACTTACCTTATATTAGTTTCCAGTGTACAACATACTGATTCAATGTTTTTATAGATTATGCAACCTGTTATTTTCTCTTCTGTGAAGATTTAAAGGAAAACAGATTCTATGTATTCTTTTGGCCCTTTGATTGGAAATGTTACGAACTTGAGATATAGCGGCATGGGACACTTTAGGATTTCAATAAACTTTGGAGCCAAATGTCACCACTTGGGTTTATGGCGTTAACTGAAATTGACAGTCAGGGTTTCTTATTCGCCTGCTGTTTAAAGATATCCTGCTGATGCTTCCAGGCAAAGCCTTGGGGACAACCGCCATGGTACCTGTCCCTTACGAGAAGATGCTGACAGACCAGGAGGCTATAGTGGTGCAGGGGCTCCCAGAAGGGGTCCGCTTCCAACACCCTGAGAACTATGACCTTGCAACGCTGAAGTGGATTCTGGAGAACAAAGCGGGGATTTCATTCCTCATCAACAGGTGACAGGCTCTCCCCCTTTTCTCACAGCTGGTTCATCTGAAGATAAACTGACAACTTAATTTCAGTTGCGTAAACCCGTCCCGTTGCATTTATGGATTGGGGTTGCTGTATTTGTCTAATGGTTTATGTCTAATGGTTTTTGGCTGTGCTGGGGCTTCGTTGCCGCACGGGCGTTTCCCTAGGTGCAGCAAGCAGGGCCCCTCTCTGGTCGCGATGTGCCGGCCTCTCCCTCTGGTGGCTTCTCCTGTGCTGAACGCCTCCTCTAGCGCTGCGGGCTCCGACAGTTGCAGCTCCTGGGCTCCAGAGCACAGCCTCAGGAGCCGTGGTGCACGGGCTTCATTGCCGCACGGCCTGTGGGGTCCTCCCAGACCAGGGATCAAACCCATGTCTCCCGCATTGGCAGGCAGATTTTTTTACCACTAAGCCCCCAAGGAAGCCCCTGCCCCTTTATGCTTAGAAGTTGGTTCTTCAGATGTTTACTCTGCGTGTCTGGTGTGTGCATGTCAGGTGTTAATATATGGGTTTTTTTGCAGACCTTTCCCGGGTCCAGCGAATCAGCCGGGTAAGTGACAGCTTCTCCCCTTCGTGACTGCCCACGTTACTTTTCTTAGATAAAGTGCGCGTTTGGCACATTCTAAAACTTGTTTAGGCTGGGCCTTTCCTGCACTGAGGAGGCCACCTCTGACCCCGGGACCTGGGGAGATGTTTGCAGGGCTGCAGCTCAGGGAAGCACGCACACCCGGCCCGGGAGCCGAGACACCACCCTCCTCCAGCTTGCGAGCCAGTGGACTTCTGCGTCCAGCCTTCCCGGGGCAGGAGACCTGCCTTGTCCGCACACATAGGAATGTGAGGATGCCGGTCTGTGCGCACCAGCCACGGGCCAGGCATCCTGGGCTTCAGGAGCAGGTCTGGGCTGTGTGGCCATCCCTGTGTTCTTGAGATGTCTGCGAGAAGGAACGAGACTGTTCAGAGAGCCAGGGGGGGAGAGCGTGAGAGCCCTCGGGAAAGGGTCAGATTGTGTGCTCAGAAGAGCCTCCCGGAGGAGCTGGCCCCCAAGGTAAGCAGGGTCTTAACAGCTTGGTTCCCCCAGGAAGCCCATTCCATGTGGTCCGGCAGAAGGCTTGTACAGGGTGTTGGAGACTACGTTTAGGAACCCAGGGCCACTCATAATCTCCTCATAATGATGAAGGGACCAAAAAAAAGCAGCAGTCTTACCAGGAGCATTTAGAGATCCATCTACGCCCACTTCTTGTTTTCTCAGATCATGATTCTGGACGTAGTTGGAAACCTTGGGTCATGAAAGGTTCATGAAAGACCAGGTCTAAAGAGAGTGTTGTGCTGAGCCTACCTAGGTGCAGAAACCAAGTGGCTGGGCTGGGCAGGGGTCTCACTGTCCACAAGACGCACCTCGGGGCACAGACAGTGATGAGACACTCCTGTGCCTGGACTGCTCACAGAGCGAGTATTTCTGGGGCCCAGCTCACCTTAGAGGAGGGACTGGAGCGTGAGGGGTGGCTGGCGACCGCTGTCCCAGGCGGCTTGTATTGTCCTTACAGAATAGTGATAGTAACTGCTGGCATATTCTGCAATGGACACTGTTCTGAGCACCTTGCGTGGCTGAATTAATCCTTACTCAACCACCATCCTCAGATGAGGAAACTGAGGCACGGGGAGGCTTAGTAACCTGCTGGAGGTCACTCTGGCCCCTGTCTGCTGTTCAGCCCCCATCTTGCCCACACAGGTGGCCCAGTCCTTGGGGGCTGCTTTGAGCTGGTCTCTCTACTGCCCTTCTCTGATGACCTGGAACCTGGAGTTCAGGCCTCTCTTTATTTCCCTTCCCTTTATATGCTTTGGAATGTTGTCATGTTTCAAGATGCATGAAACCAGCTAGCGTGTGTCTTTTTACTCCTGCACAGGTGGGCCTGGGGTGGTAACCGACCCTGATAAGTCAGTGACCTCACCAAGTGAAAGGTAAGGGACAAATAAAAAATTACCTCCACTTCTAAACCCAATGTGTTAGTCTTTAGAGTATGGAATGGCTTATTTTGTTACATATTCCTTGTTCAAAGGGATGTTTGGGATTATGAAACTATATTCTGTTGACACCTTTAACTTTCTTCATGGTGTCATTTAACTTTACGAAATTAAAGTGGAGGTAGCTGTGCCTTCAGTCTGATGAGGGGAGGAGAACCGTGACGTCTCGGAGATCTGGGGAGTGGGCTCAGTGTGTCCAAGTGCCTGTCGGCAGTTCTTTTCCTGCCCATCTTGACCAGCGTTCCCTTCTCCTTTCAGCTGCACCCCCATCCGTGTGAAGACTGAACCCATGGAAGATTCTGGTATGTATACTCATGCTTGTAGAATGAGGTATTCAGCAGGTCATTATTTGACTCTTTTTAATACCCACTCCAGTATTCTGGCCTGGAGAGTTCCCTGCACCGAGGAGCCTGGCGGGCTACAGTCCTTGGGGTCTCAAAGAGTCAGACACGACTGAGCAACTTTCACTTTCACTTCACATTTTACGTAAAACTGGTACTTTCAGTAAAGCAGGAATAGAGGGGAACTTCCTCAACTTGATAAAAAAAAAAAAAAACTTCAAAAAACCTATAGCTGACATCATATTTAATGGTGAAAAACTGTAATTTTTCCCACTAAGATCAGTAGGGATGTCCCCTCTCATCGCTCCCATTCAGTATCATACTGAAAGTCCTAGTTAATGCAATAAGACAAGAAAACTGTCAGTTTTATTCATTATTCCCAATCATATACCATATATTTCCTTTTCTTGACTTGCTAAAATGTTATTGGGCTTCCCTGGTGGTTCAGACAGTAAAGAATCCGCCTGCAGTGTGGGAGATCTGAGTTTGATCCCTGGGTTAGGAAGATCCCCTGGAAAAGGGAACGGCTACCCACTCCAGTATTCTGGCCTGGAGAATTCCATGGACAGAGGATCCTGGCAAGCTACAGTCCATGAGGTCACTAAGTAGATATAGTTGTAGGTAAAGTGTTATTTTAATCATATGGAAATTAGAACTTGACTGTTAAATAGGTAAAAAATGTCATACATTTGGAATTATGAATTTGATTTATGAATAATGTATGAATAAACAACTTGTTTTATTGCTTTCTTACACTCTTAATTTCTAAATGTTCTACAATAGACATGCATTACTACAATAATCTATGTTGGCAGAAAAGAAATCCCTCTTTGATGGATAAAAGCAGTTAACCCCCATCCCTGCCTCTCCCACTTCTCAAAAAAGAAAAAAGAAAAATGGCATTAGGGGAAAATGTTGAAGGTTAAAAATAGAAAAAAAATTTTAAAGTCAAATGTTTAATCAAGGGATGGAAAACATTGAAAGCATTAGAAGTTAAAAGCTTAGGCAGCCTAAAATAAACAAGTACATAAAACTAAAGCTGAAACCTCAGAAAGATAAAGATGAATGCAAACTGGCTATAATGAGGTAAAGGGTTTCCCTGGTGGGTCAGCAGTAAATCATCTGCCTGCAATGCAGGAGGCAAGAATTTGATCCCTGGGTCAGGAAGATCCCCTAGAGAAGGAAGTGGCAACCCACTCCAGTATTCTTGCCTGGAGAATCCCATGGACAGAGGAGCCTGGAGGCACACAGTCCCTGGGGAAGAAGGAGTTGGACGTGACTCAGTAACTAAACCACCTACTACCGTAAGGGGGTAAAACTAGAATTTAATAATGTTTAGAAAAGCAATCTAAAAATAAGAAACAGTTCCAAACTTCCAAAAGTTAAAATTAAGTATGAGATAATCTAAAAGAAAAATACTCAAGAAATACATGTAGAGGAAAGGCAAAGAGAGACTTTATCTTCAGTGAAATTGAAGTCAGAGCATCCACGTTTCTGAAGGTGTCAGGGTGTGGTTTACCCCCGGCTGCCTCCCTCAGTCCCTCGGGGCAGGAGAGCCTGACCCCTCCCTTGTCATACCGCAGGGTCACTCCTGTCTACATGGAAATGTGTGCTTGGTGGAAGCTCCACCTTAAATATCATGGTCTGAAAAATAAGGGTGCTTGCCCACTGTAGTTATTCTAGGTAAAACCAACACAAGTCAGTGAGGAGCCGAGGATTTCAGCTGGCAGACTTCAGCTGTGTAGTCTTCATCTGCCTCATGTGCGATGCCCCTTTAATCTTAGGGATGTGTGTGTCCTCAGTCTTGTCCGACTTGTTGTGACCCTATGGACTGTCCCCACCAGGCTCCTCTGTCCATGGGCTTTCCCAGGCAAGAATACTGGGAGGGGTTGCCATTTCCTCCATCAGGGCATCTTCCTGATCCAGGGATCAAACCCTCATCTCCTGTGTCTCTTGCATTACAGTCGGATTCTGTACCACTGAGCCACCAGAGATGGCCCTCTAACCTTAGCCATGGTGCATTTCCAAGATACAGGGATGCATTTCAGATACATTCTGCCTGTGTCTCTGTTGGTCATGGGGAATTTAAAACCGCCAAGCCACAGTCTCCTGTCAGAAACTGGGAAAACAGATGGGATGAGAGTGAGCGGTTGTTAGCCCTCCCTGAGGGGGGGGCCCTTTCACGGAACCATGGCCCGCCCCTGCCTCCTCCTCTTCCTCACCAGCTATAAGGTGGATGAGCCATTCCCACTGGCCTTAAAATAGGCCTCTTTTGTTGAGGTCTGTCTTTGAAGATGTGGTTCCCTTTAAGATAAAATATGTGTTCCCTAGTAATGTGACTTTCTGCTGTGAATTTCATGGTACGAATCGCTTCCAGCTGCCTACAGGCTTCTGAGAGCTGACCATCCCTTGGCCTTTCTTCCCGCGATGTCTGTGTAGCACCTGAAGAAGCGAACAGCTGTTTAAACGGGTTTTGCCTTTTGAATTTCCCCCTCCCCCTACTCATGTGTTGAGGCAAAGCTGAAGCCAGCATGTTTTTATTACCATTTCAAACACATTCTGCATCCCGCAGCATCAAATCTGCTTCCAGTTGCCTGCATTGAATGAGTTTTTCTTTGACAGCCCAGCCATCACATATTTATCAGATGTTTGTGAGCAGAGGCATTAGCGTCTAATCAACTTGGAAGTTGTACCTAAAAGTTTGACTGTAAGTTACAAAAGCTATACGCATTTCAAACAAAAATTCAGGCCAGTGATATGTGAAAAGTGAGAGTCGCTCCGTGGTGTCAAACTCTTTGAGACCTCATGGACTATTCAGTCCTTGGAATTCTCCAGGCCAGAATACTGGAGTGGGTAGCCTTTCCCTTCTCCAGGGGATCTTCCCAACCCAGGGATCAAACCCAGGTCTCACGCATTGCGGGTGGATTGTTTACCAGCTGAGCCACCAGGGAAGCCCTTTTGATAATCACATTCTTTAATACCCCATCTCACTATCCCTATGCCAACAGAGCTGTTAATTTCAGAAGGCCCCCAAACCCAACCCCGGAACTTGTTACTTAATGGTGAACAGTGAAATCCCAAGCTGTGTCACAATTACTGTTTTTGCCTCTGTTACCTTTCACAGATTATATGTATACCTCAGTATCAGGTATCTATTGCAGTATAAAAGACCACCTGCGCCCCTGAACCCAGTAGCTTCAAACCGTGATTCTGTCTTTCTCACATATCTGTGTGTGGACAGGCCGTCCTCCAGGCTGGGCTGGCCGTCCTCCTGGGTCGAGGCCTCAGGCAGCAGAGCTGGGTCTCTCTCCTCTGAGCCTCACATCCTCCAGGTTCAGAGGCGGAGGCCCAGGCACGGTTCAAGCCTCTGTCTATATCCCATTGGCTGAAGCAAGTCACATGGCCAGCCCCAGGTTTACAAGAGGGGGTAGTTTTCCACTTGAAGAAAACAGAAGTGGGAAAGTTAGGCTGCACACAGGCGTGTATACTGGGATGGGAGGCTTCCATGGCTAATTTTTGCCTTTCCCTGATAAAGCCTTTTGGTTTTACTAATGTAGTTTCCCCACGTTTTGACATTCATCCAGTAAGTAAATTAAGATAATCTGTGCCAATTCAGGCCCCATTACAGAAAAGATTTATAGTATTTCATGTAAATACATGTACATATTCAGGCATCTTGAAAGGGAAAATCTCTCCAAACTGGGAATGAGACCTCTTTCTCCTTCTCTTTTCCTCCCTCCCTCCATCTTTCATTCTTTTTAGGTTGTGTTATTATATTTTTATGTAGATTAACCCATTCGTTCATAGTGCATGAGCTACAAGTTCTTTTAATGACTGCAGTGTTACTGTGTTAATCCAACCTGGGTTAAACAACCTCGAAAGTATATTAGCTGGTCACATCTCTGTTGGTGAATTTAACACACCCTTTTATAATTTCCATTGCATTCCAAGGTATTTCACTGAAAGCAGAAGTTGTATCAGTCAAGAAAGAATCAGAAGATCCTAATTACTATGAATATAGTATGCAAGGTAATACCATTTTATAATAACTTTCTTCTCTAAAAGTTATCTGTGATGGAAGCTTTTAATTAGTGCTCATCTGAACAAATAAGCAGAGTCATAAAGATCCATGTATACTTACGTAGAATCTGGCACAGGGCTATCAAGGTGAACAATTTCACAGTTGTAAAATAGATTGTATTAACATGTAGCCTGAATCCATATGATTCTGGGCATATGTGACTGTAAAGGTATTTCAGGCGCGTTTTACTTGAGTTCGTCTATTAAATATTGTTTTGTGTGTTCTAAAATATTCCCCTCTTAAGCTGCTTCTGTCCAGTCTAAGTTGCTGAGAAGATATTAAGATAAAAGAGATGGAGACAGAGTTAAGAAACTCAAGTGCCTTTTTTTACTAGAAAGGCAGCCTATGAGTTCACTGCCAGCACATAAGTTCAACAGGAAGAAGATGGTTGTTACCAAATGCACAGACATTCCAAAGGGGATGCAGGTGGGGTGGTCTATGCAGTTGGGTGGCTCTGTTCTCCACGCAAAGACCAGAATCCTGCGGGCCCCCAGCTGATGATGGCTGATGGTCGGCTGGGCCATCATGGACACAGGATACTGTCTTGTAGCTATGGCAACTGCACGGTGTTCAGATCCTTTCTCCGTCTTCCAGCTCCACTGCAGAGCGTAGGACGATTTGCAATTACATCCTCAAACATTATCAGATTGAAAATGTTTCCTACAAAATCATAAACTTTGGGATTTTCCTGCAGCATTACTTAGCTCAGTAAGTTTTACTAAAAACACTTTGTCCAAAAGATCTAAAAGGCCCAGAGACCAACAGAAGTTTTGTTGTAATTGCTCTGTTGTGGGCCAACCCCACCCACCCCCTTCTGCCCCTCCTGCCCTGTGCCGCGTGACCAGTCCCCTTACATCGGGGCAGAGGGGCAGAGGGTCTCTTCTCAGCCCATCCCATACATCCTACCCCACCCCAACTGTGTATTCTTTGAAAGCTGGGATCTGTTCACATCTCCCCCCATTCACATTGTCTGCGGCTCCATATCACCTGTAAAGTCCCAGTTTCCTTCCATGCTCCTATTGTTCCATTTCTTTTTTGGCCACCCCATGAAGCATGCAGGATCTTAGCTCCCTGAGAGAGAGAGACTGAGGTAGCTCAGTTATGTCTGACTCTTTGCAACTCCATGAACGGTAGCCTGCCAGACTCCTCCATCCATGGGATTTTCCAAGCAAGAGTACTGGAGTGGATTGCCATTTCCTTCTCCAGGGGATCTTCCCAAACCAGGGATTGAACCTGGGTCTCCTGCACTGCAGGCAGACTCTACCTGAGCCCCCCAGAGAAGCCCTAGAAGTGAAAATTGCTCAGACCCCATGGACTGCACAGTCCATGGAATTCTCCAGGCAGAATACTGGAGTGGGTAGCTGTTCCCTTCTCCAGGGGATCTTCCTAACTCAGGGATCAAACCCAGGTCTTCACATTACGGGCAGATTCTTTACTAGCTGAGCCACAAGGGAAACCCAAGAATACTAGAGTGGGTAGCCTCTCTCTTCTCCAGCAGATCTTCCCGACCCAGGAATCAAACTAGGGTCTCCTGCATTGCAGGAGGATTCTTTACCAACTGAGCAGACCAGGGATCAAACCTGGGCCCCAGGCAGTGGAAGCTCAGAACCTTACCCACTTGACCGCCAGGAAAGTCCCCCTCCTGCTCTTTCTGGTGTCCCCTCCTGTGTCATCTGCCTCCCCCACTATCGCCCTCCCTCCGTTCTTCAGACACGTGCTCTGTCCGTGGTTCCTTGTACATGCCCCGAGTCTCCCTCCCACGGGGCTTTTATATAAGCTGATCCCTTGCTCCCCTTCCTATCCTGCAGACTTCTGAGCAGCGTCCGCCTTCTTTCTGGGCACAGGCAGAACCTCAACTCCTGCAGGAGCTTCCAGCATTAGTGTGACCTGCCCTGTTCTGTTTTTGCTTTTTTTTTTTTTTGTGGCCACACCAAACAGCATGTGCCATCTTAGTGCCCTGACTAGGGATTGAAGCAACCCCCACACCCCATCCCCCGCATTGGAAGGGTGGAGTCTTAACCCCTGGACCGCCAAGGAAGTCCTAAAGTCCTATATTTATGCTTTTGCCAAGGACTCCCTCAGCTAGTGGCCGGAAACACAGAATATTACTCCCGTCCTGGAGTCCCAAGCCCGGGACTTTCTGCATCCTGTACACTCAAATATGCTTGCTGAATTCAGTGTGAAGAATCAGCGTAACATTTGTTTCTAAATGACTGTTGTTTATTAGAAACAAATTCTTGACTCCCAAGAATATATTTTTAAACTTAAATGATCAATTGTGTACAATCAGGGATAGGATACTTACAGATTCTCCTCTGAAAGGCAACAGTGAAATAAATAAATTAGATGCACCTGCAATCACTCTGTTTTAACTTTTCAGAAAGAAGTACATTATTTAAGAGAAATATTTACATTCAACATATGACTTTATACTCTTTCTCCTGCTTGGCTTGAAAATGACAGAACCATTCAAGACATCTTTGTAGAACAGCTTCCTTCTTGATACCAAAAAAGTTCCAGATTGCCTGACATTATGTACGATATTCCACGGCACTGAATGTTCTTATAACCACTTAGGTTAAATACATGCTGAAGTATTGATATCTTTCTGTGTCCTTTAAGTAAGGAAAATAGTTTTAAATCCAAAAAGACAATCAGTGTGCCCTGCTCAGAATGCCTATTGGCCCCTAGGGAGCCCCCAGTGAAGTCAGCCATGGCCCCACAAGTGCTCAGAAGCTACTCCCCCAAAGACACACACCAGGACCTCGTGATCCATCTGCAACACAGATCTATCTCTCAGAAGACCCCCGACACAGTGCCTACACAGGTACACATAGGCTCTTGGCCCACGCGAAGCCCATGGAAGCCCCATAGGTCTCTTAGGTGTGCAGGAACCCCATCTCTTCCCTGGAAATGAACGCCCTGTGCGAGCTTTGCTGAGCTGTGCTGCACCCAGGCTTCCCTGGCGTGGATGGATGTCAGAGCATCACTACCATTCTGTCCTCTTCCCAGCTGACGCGGCATGATGTGGGGGGAAAGGCTTCCAGGACGGGGGAACAAGGTCAAGGTCAAGGAGCCCAAGAACAAGAAGTCCAAGGTCAAGGAACTAATGTAGCCTTTCCCGAAATATATCACTGCAACATTGACCCTTCTGCCTTCCTTTTCCACATTGAAATACTCCAAACATTGATTACACAGAGCCCAGTTGGATAATGCAGGATAATCTTTTCTGAAGGTTATCAATGAGGACACCTAATCCTATCTTCCCCTTGCCATGTAACATAAAAATTCATGGGTTTTGGATATATTTTTGAGGGCTTCCCTGGTGGCTCAGAGGGTAAAGCGTCTGTCTGCAATGCTGGAGACCCGGGTTCGATCCCTGGGTTGGGAAGATCCCTTGGAGAAGGAAATGGCAACCCACCCCGGTATTGTTGCCCGGAAAATCCCACAGACTGAGGAGCCTGGTAGGCTACAGACCATTGGGTCTCAAAGAGTCGGACACGACTAAGTGATTTCACTTTTTTTGCAGCAGTGCAGGGTGGGGGCATCTGCCTATCACAAATAGTAAACAATTGTACGCCAACAAACTGAGTCACCTAAATGAAATGGACAAGCTACTGAAACTGACTAAAGATAAAACACACATTTTGAATAGTCACATAACAAGAATTTTGAATAGTCGTTGAAAAGCTTCCTACAAACAAAAGCCCAGGATCAGATGACCTCACTGGTGAATTCTACCAAGTGTTTAAAGAATACACCAGAACTCCAGAAACTCTTACAGAAAAGAGAGAAGGGAATACTTCTCGACTCATTCTGTTAGGCCAGTATCACCCTGATACAAAAACCAGACAAAACAGCACAAGGAACCTACAGTTCAGTATCACTTATTAGCAGATAAACACAAATCCTCAATAAAAGTCTTAAGTTTGTACATCCATACCTGTTGGGTATGTACCTCCGCCTCAAGCCTGCAAACCTTGAGAACAAAGAAAAAGCCCAGCGACAAAGCCATCAATGGCTTATTGGACAAGGGATCTTACACATCTGAAGCAAAGTCCTGGAGCAGCACGCACCTTGTGCAGCGGCAGACGAGAAGTGACGGCAACCTTCCCTAACTCGGAGGAGGAGGCTTCCGTGTACAGGGAGGAACTGACGTCAGATTGGCTCTTCAGTGACCGGGGAAACCAGCAGTTGGGGTAGCGGGCAAGTGAGGTAGGTAGTTACTAACTGAGCCCCAGTTAAGAGGATGGAGGTAGTCCTGTGTGTGAAGCAGGGTCTGGTTGAGTGGGGAGATGTGCTAAGAGCGAGAGAAAGGCCGTCTTGAATGGCCTACCACACAATGACCGTGTAGTGCTTGCTCCTAGGAAGGCAAGATTAGCTCAACATACGGAAGTCAGTCAACAGAATAGCAGCATAATGAATAAAGGACAAAACCCACACGATTGTCCCCAGAGATGTAGGAAAACAGCATTTGACAAAACATTGTACCTTTCATGATTTTAAAAAAATGCTCATGAAACTAGGAACCGAAGGGAACTTTTTCAACATAATTAAGAGCATCTATTTAAAAACTTATATAGATCATGTCATACTTAAAGATTGAAGACTTTCCCCCTAAGACTGGGAACAAGACAAGTATGTCTGGGACTTCTTTGACAGCCCACTGGTTAAGAATATGTCTGCCAGTGCAGGGGACGTGGGTTTGACCTCAGATTCAGAAAGGTCCCACGTGCTGCGGGGCAGCTAAGCTCGAGCACCACAGTTACTGAAGCCCCTGCACCCAGGCCCTGTGTTCCACAATGAAACCACCTCAGTGAAAAGCCGGCACACCGCAAGGAAGCGTAGCCCCTCTCTCTGCAGTGATAGAGAGCCTGCATGCAGCGACAAAGACCCAGCGCAGTGAAAAATGATGATTAATTTAAAAAAAAAACTATTTCTGTTCTTGCTACTTCTTTCCAACATTGTCTTAGAGGTCCTGAGCAGAGCAATTAGGCAAGATCAAAAAAGAAATCCAGATGTGTGTCTCCATCTGGAGCCAGAGGTCGGGAAAGACGAAGATCACAAACAGGGTAAATTATTAGCATCTTGCTATCTGAGTAAAGGGTAGATGGATCTTTTTTGTACTATTTTATTTTTGCAACTTTCCCGTAAGTTTAAAACTACTTCCAGTATAAAGTATGTGTGTTTTTTTTTTCAAAGATATGCATGAGAATTGAGGAAACTTGAACAATAAGATATCAGACAGTGATTGTTACCCTCCGAGTCCAAGTCTCCGAATAGACTGAGGGAACAAATCCACCACGGCAATGCAAAAGCAAGAAGGGAGTTTATTGCTAACTCGAGTTAGGGCACTCAAGTGGAGTGAGGCAGAGAGCCCCCAGCCCAGAATTACAGGAGTATTTATAGACTTAGAACAGAGACAGTGAGTTGGCAAGGACGGATTGGTTGCAAGGGGTTCTTGGCATCTATTAATTGGCTAAATTTTGCGCATGCGGGCTCGCTTAAGGGACTTTTCCTGTTATCTGGGCTAGCTCTAACCAGGCTCCAGGGAACATGCTGACCGGCTGAGTCTCAAGGTCGGGGGGATGATGATCTCAGCTCCTTCTGGGCAGTGACCCAGCTTTTTCTGTGATTGTAGCTCTGGCTACTTTAGTCCTTGAAGCTTGTCATGGCTTCTGTCAAGTCTCAACAGTGATAAAGAATAATTGTTTATTGTGTGGGTCATCACGATGTGGTGGCACTAACAGAAGAGAGATGGACTTCCTCCAGTGCAGGCATTTGCACGCTGAATTCCGAGATTTACCGTAAACTAATGGCAGCCCACTCCAGTACCCTTGCCTGGAGAGTCCCATGGAGGGAGGAGCCTGGTAGGCTATAGTCCACGGGGTCGCAAAGAGTCGGACATGACTGAGCGACAAACTGCTGCTACTGCCAATGGGGGTGGTGACTTTTCTTCGCCGACAGAGTTCGTATACTCAAAGGTATGGTTCCTCCAGTGGCCGTGAGAGTTGGATCCTAAAGAAGGCTGCGCTTCAAACAACTGATGCTCAAACCGTGGTGTTGGAGAAGACTCTTGAGGGTCCCTTGGACTGCAAGGAGATCAAACCAGTCCATCCTAAAGGCAACCAACCCTGAATATTCATGGAAGGACTAATGCTGAAGCTGAAGCTCCAATACTTTGGCCACCTGATGCAAAGAGCCGACACATTGGAAAAGACCCTGATGCTGGGAAAGACTGAAGGCAGGAGAAGGGGATGACGCAGGACCACATGGTTGGATGTCCACCTCGATGGACATGAGTTTGAGCAAACTTAGGGAGACAGTGAAAGACGGGGAAGCCTGACGTGCTGCAGTCCATGGGGTTGCAAAGAACGTGACACAACTCAGTGACTGAACAACAGCCGGCGGCAGGGAGGGGCGTTGGGGCCCAGAAAGAATGGCCTGAGTCGATGACTTGATGCTGGAGGATGGACAAATGGCCTCATTTCGCCTTTTCTCTGCTTTTCTATGTTTTCACTTTTTCCAAAGCATAGGTAGGTTAAGGCCAAAAAAGGCATAAAGAAAGGATCATTTATATGGATTCAATTTCAAGGAGTCTGTAAATATTTTGTGGGTATTCCTGTGTGGGTCTTGAATTCTCTGCCTTAGTTTCAAATGATGTCTTTTTTAAAATATGTGTTTCTGCCTTTTTAATGTATTGTTTGCTTTCCTTTCAGAGAGCCGTCATTCTTCTGCAGGCACTGAAGTAATAGAAATGGAATTACCAGTGGAAGGTTAGAAAAACTGAGGCATTCTCTCTCTCTCTTTTCTTTTTTATAGTTTACAGTATTTTGCAGAGAGTAAACTTTTTCTTAAAAAGACTTTTTTGATATGAACCATTTTTCAAAAGTCTTTATTGAATTCGTTACAATACTGCTTCTGTTTTATGTTTTGGTTTTTTTGGCCCCGAGGCATGTGGGATCTCAGCTCCCCAACCAGAGATCAAACCCGAACCCCCTGCACGGGAAGGTGAAGTCTTAACCACGGGACTGCCAGGGGAGCCCCTGTTTGATTCTTAAAAGCTTCCTATTCTATGCCAGTCCTTTTTTTCTTTCTTTATTGACCGAACCACACGGCCCACCAGATTTCGATTCCCTAGCCAGGGAGTAAAACCCACGCCATGGCAGTGAAAGCCCAGAATCCTAACCACCAGGCCACCAGAAAACTCCCCGAAACTCCCCTTTTTATTTTAAAGTAGTTATAGTTCGATCCCTGGGTTGGGAAGATCCCCTGGAGAAGGAAATGGTAGCTCACTCCAGTATTCTTGCCTGGGAAATCCCATGGACAGAGGAGCCTGGCGAGCTACAGTCCATGGGGTCACAAAGAGTCAGACACAGCTTAGCAACTGAACAGCAGATTCACAAGAAGCTGCAAAAACAGCAAACGCAGCCCAGTGCGCCTCGTCCATTTTCCCCCGTCTTATACGGCGACAGCACAAAATCAAAGCGGTCTTGAGTTCCAGTCTTTCTTCTCTTACTAACAATCAATTAATGTAACAACTGCCAGATCTTTCTCAAATGAGCCCGTTGGGTGAGATAATCTAGCCAGGCTCTTGTCTGTATGTACAACTTGTATGTTGTTGCTGTTGTCGGTCGCTCAATTGTGTCCAGCTCTTTGCAACCCCGTGAACTGCAGCACGCCAGGCTTCCCTGTCCTTCACCATCTCCTGGAGCTTGTACAGACTCGTTTCCATTGAGTCCGGTGATGCCAACTTGAAGTACGTGTCATAATTCTTATCCAGCAGAAAACTCAATTATGAGTCCAAGTATGATAGACTTTGAATCACCTGGGGGCTGCTGGCAGGATAAGAGAGGAGCAAATAGCTTTTGAAAAATCTCAGTAATTCCCAACAACAACCAGAAAACACTGTTGCCACATGAATTCCATTAGCTCAAAGAGAAGAATATTCTGTGTCCGTTACTGTGGGTAACTTCGTATCAGTTGCTCCCTGGAAGTTTGTTATCTCCCCCTATCCCTTGTAAGTTAAGGTAATCCTTTATTACTGTTATCCCTTTTAAAATTAAAATTACCTTTGTGTTTATACCTCTGTCTATTAAATATGAAATGCATTTAAAATGCCAGGATAAGCGGCTTTGGGGATAGAGGAGCAGTAAAATATTGGAACATGAGAATATACAACAAGGAATGTCATTTTAGAAATTTTTTTTTTCAAGATTCTACTCAACTTGTCCCTTCAGAAGCGAGTGAGGACCCTGAAGCTGAGGTGAAAATTGAAGGTTGGTTGCCAGAAACCTTGCCGAATTCACAGTGCTAAGTATAGTTTTCCTTTTTCCTCAAAGGACTGCTCTGGGGAAAAGAATGAAATTGGTGTGTGTGTATGTATGACCAGGGGAGGGAGGAGCAGTGAGAGGGTGACAGGCAGGAAGGCCAGGGGTCTCCAAACTGAGGAAATGGCCTGCAAGCGCCAGACATTTTCTCTCTCTTAAACGGCAGGAGGAAACAAACTAGCGATACTTTTTCCTTCTCTATACAAATTTAAAACGAGATTTCTCTTAAAATTCTGTGTTGTCATAATGATAACTGGTTTCACCTGAAGGTGACCATTGCCTTTTTCTTATGGAAATGTTTATCTTAAGCTATGCTAATGTACTGTGCCTTCCCCGCAGAAAGGACTAGATAGGCTCATTTCATTTCTCACATAGAACTTAAGGGAGGGTAGTGTCTGTCATCGGAGAAGGCAGTGGCAGCCCACTCCAGGACTCTTGCCTGGAAATCCCATGGGTGGAGGAGCCTGGTAGGCTGCAGTCCATGGGGTCGCTACGAGTTGGACACAACTGAGCAACTTGACTTTCACGTTTCATTTTCATGCATTGGAGAAGGCAATGGCAACCCACTCCAATGTTCTTGCCTGGAGAATCCCAGGGGGGCTGCCGTCTGTGGGGCTGCACAGAGTCGGACACGCCCGGAGTGACTTAGCAGCAGCAGCGTCTGTCATAAGACCACTGTGATCATATCAGCTGCGCTTTTATTATTTAGCCCCACCTGAGCTTTTCCTTGACTGTCTTGTTACGTCATTTCTCACGGGTCGTCTGCTCCTTAAGTGCTCTCTTGTATGCACTCGTATGCCTTCCTCTCTTCAGTTCAGTTCAGTCCAGTCGCTCAGTCGTGTCCGACTCTTTGCAACCCCATGGATCGCAGCACGCCAGGCCTCCCTGTCCATCACCAACTCCCGGAGTCCACCCAAACCCATGTCCATTGAGTTGGTGATGCCATCTAACCATCTCATCCTCTGTCGTCCCCTTCTCCTGCCCTCAATCTTTCTCAGCATCAGGGTCTTTTCAAATGAGTCAGCTCTTCACATCAGGTGGCCAAAGTATTGGAGTTTCAGCTTCAACATCAGTCCTTCCAATGAACACCCAAGTCTGACCTCCCTTCGGATGGACTGGTTGGATCTCCTTGCAGTCCAAGGGACTCTCCTCACCCTTCCTTAAAATGAGAATAACAATAAAGGATTTTTTTTTTCTTTTCCTTTGGCCAAGTGGCATGCAGGATCTTAATTCCTCAACCAGGGAATGAACCTGTGCCCCCTGCATTGGGGGCTTGGGGTCTTAACCACTGGACTGCTAGGGAAGTCCCAGGAAATATATTTTTAATCAGTCTTCTTTTTAAATCAGTTTAGACTGACTGTGGAGTATCAGGGGCTACAAACTAAGGAAAAGCCATGGTGCCCTTTCCCCTTTGACATAGACTCAAGCATCAATTCATGCCAAGCAAGCTTGTGATTCCACAGCTAAATATCCTCTGGAGTTTTAAAAATTTAGTCTGGCTTTCTTTTTTTTTTTTTTTTGCCCACACTGTGCTGCTTGCAGAATCTTAGTTCCCCATCCGGCATTGAACCTGGGCCCTTGGCAGTGAAAGCCTGAGTCACAGTTGCTGGGTCACCGGGAATTCCCTCCGTGGGCCTTCTGATCAGAATGGCAGTTTGACAGTTTTAGAGCAGAAGTAGGCCAATTTTCTCCAAGTTCTAAATTTCAATTTCTGTTTAAGGAAACACCAGTTCACCCCGTGTTCCAAATTCTGCAGCAGGTGTTGAAGAGCTTAACATCGTTCAGGTGGCAGTCCCAGGTATAGAATTCTATCTGACTTTGTCATAGACTGTGTTTTTCATTTTGTTATATTTTAACCATTTTGTGACATGGGTTAATCTCTTGGGGCTATTTCTTTACGAAGTTCACCCTGTCAACTAAGGTCTTTCCTCTCTAATGCCTTAAATTTACAAATTTACAAAATGCTTACTTTTTGCTAAACATAAATTGATAAGCCAGCTAAAGTACTTTCTCATGAGCTAATGGGGGTTTTTGCCAATGGCCTTTTGGGGTCGGGGCCAAATACGTGGATAAACTTTTTTTTTTTTTTTTTTTAGATAATGAGAAGGAAAGATTATCAAGCCTTGAAAAAATAAAACAACTAAGAGAGCAAGTCAATGACCTTTTTAGCCGAAAATTTGGTACGTTTTTATATTGTTCCCTATTCAGAGTTTTGAATATATTTGAAATATTTCTTTCTAATTGATTACTTTAAGAAATTGATCTTTCTCTTAAGGAGCTGTGATCAAAGTTAGTGTGTATTTTTACATGGAAACACTAATTACATAATAATAACAATAGCTGTCTTTTGGCCAATAGGCATATGAAGAGATGCTTAACATTATTAATTATTAGAGATACACAACTGAAAATCACAGTGAGGTACCACCTCACACCAGTCAGAATGGCCGTCATTAAAGAAATCTGCAAATAATAAATGCTGGAGAGACTGTGGAGAAAAGAGAACTCTTCTACATTGTTGGTGGGAATAAGTTGGTGCAGCCACTGTGGGGGACAATATAGGGATTCCTTAGAAAGCTAAAAATAGAACCACCGTGTGGCTGCTGCTGCTGCTGCTGCTAAGTTGCTCCAGTCGTGTCCGACTCTGTGCGACCCCATAGACGGCAGCCCACCAGGCTCCCCCGTCCCTGGGATTCTCCAGGCAAGAACACTGGAGTGGGTTGCCATTGCCTTCTCCAATGCATGAAAGTGAAAAGTGAAAGTGAAGTCGCTCAGTCGTGTCCGACTCTTCACGACCCCATGGACTGCAGCCCACCAGGCTCTTCCGTCCATGGGATTTTCCAGGCAAGAGTACTAGAGTGGGGTGCCACTGCCTTCTCCACCACCATATGATCCAGCAATTTCATTTCCTGGCATATTTCCAGACAAAACTATAATTCAAAAAGATACGTGCCACCCCTAGGTTCGTAGCAGCAGCACTCACAGTAGCCAAGACATGGAAACAGTGTAAGTGTCCATCTTTTTTTTTTTTTTTTTGCCCACACTGTGCTGCTTGCAGAATCTTAGTTCCCCATCCGGCATTGAACCTGGGCCCTTGGCAGTGAAAGCCTGAGTCACAGTTGCTGGGTCACCGGGAATTCCCTCCGTGGGCCTTCTGATCAGAATGGCAGTTTGACAGTTTTAGAGCAGAAGTAGGCCAATTTTCTCCAAGTTCTAAATTTCAATTTCTGTTTAAGGAAACACCAGTTCACCCCGTGTTCCAAATTCTGCAGCAGGTGTTGAAGAGCTTAACATCGTTCAGGTGGCAGTCCCAGGTATAGAATTCTATCTGACTTTGTCATAGACTGTGTTTTTCATTTTGTTATATTTTAACCATTTTGTGACATGGGTTAATCTCTTGGGGCTATTTCTTTACGAAGTTCACCCTGTCAACTAAGGTCTTTCCTCTCTAATGCCTTAAATTTACAAATTTACAAAATGCTTACTTTTTGCTAAACATAAATTGATAAGCCAGCTAAAGTACTTTCTCATGAGCTAATGGGGGTTTTTGCCAATGGCCTTTTGGGGTCGGGGCCAAATACGTGGATAAACTTTTTTTTTTTTTTTTTTTAGATAATGAGAAGGAAAGATTATCAAGCCTTGAAAAAATAAAACAACTAAGAGAGCAAGTCAATGACCTTTTTAGCCGAAAATTTGGTACGTTTTTATATTGTTCCCTATTCAGAGTTTTGAATATATTTGAAATATTTCTTTCTAATTGATTACTTTAAGAAATTGATCTTTCTCTTAAGGAGCTGTGATCAAAGTTAGTGTGTATTTTTACATGGAAACACTAATTACATAATAATAACAATAGCTGTCTTTTGGCCAATAGGCATATGAAGAGATGCTTAACATTATTAATTATTAGAGATACACAACTGAAAATCACAGTGAGGTACCACCTCACACCAGTCAGAATGGCCGTCATTAAAGAAATCTGCAAATAATAAATGCTGGAGAGACTGTGGAGAAAAGAGAACTCTTCTACATTGTTGGTGGGAATAAGTTGGTGCAGCCACTGTGGGGGACAATATAGGGATTCCTTAGAAAGCTAAAAATAGAACCACCGTGTGGCTGCTGCTGCTGCTGCTGCTAAGTTGCTCCAGTCGTGTCCGACTCTGTGCGACCCCATAGACGGCAGCCCACCAGGCTCCCCCGTCCCTGGGATTCTCCAGGCAAGAACACTGGAGTGGGTTGCCATTGCCTTCTCCAATGCATGAAAGTGAAAAGTGAAAGTGAAGTCGCTCAGTCGTGTCCGACTCTTCACGACCCCATGGACTGCAGCCCACCAGGCTCTTCCGTCCATGGGATTTTCCAGGCAAGAGTACTAGAGTGGGGTGCCACTGCCTTCTCCACCACCATATGATCCAGCAATTTCATTTCCTGGCATATTTCCAGACAAAACTATAATTCAAAAAGATACGTGCCACCCCTAGGTTCGTAGCAGCAGCACTCACAGTAGCCAAGACATGGAAACAGTGTAAGTGTCCATCGACATGAATGGACGAGGAAGACCTGGTACCTGTGTTTGCTGGAATGCTGCTCAGCCACAAAAAAGAAGGAATAATGCCATTTGCAGCAACAGGGCTGCAACTAGAGATTGTCATGCCAATGAAGTAAGTCACGAAGGGAGAGAGAATACCATATGCTGTCACTTTCTGTGGAGTCTAAAAGAGGACACAAAGGAGCCTACTATGAAACAGACTCATGGACACAGAGAGCACACTGGTGGTTGCCACGGAGGAGGAGGTTGAGGGAGGGATGGAGTGGGAAGTTGAGGTTAGCAGATGTAAGCGTTATAAATAGAGTGGATAAACAGCAAGGTCATACTGTATAGCACAGAAAGAGAGAGTCAATATCCTATGATAAACCATAGTGGAAAAGACTATTTTAAAAAGAAAATGTGTGTGTGTTTTATATATATATATATATTATATCTGAATCACTTTGCTATACAACAGAAATTAACACATAAATTGATTATACTTCAATAAAAAATTGTTTTAAAAAACTATTTTTATCAAATCATTATGTTGTATACCCAAAACTAATATAATGTTATATGTCAATTTTCTCTCAATTTTAAAAATAACTACCACCGCTATCTTTGACTTACCGACTTCTTCCCATGGCTGAGTATTGTTTTTAGTGTTTGACATGTGAGGCATCACCTAATCCTCAGAAAACCTTTTTAGGTAGATAATCCCTATTTCATGCATAGTGAAACCAAGTCTGCTATCCTACCGATTCCCAATTTCAAAAATCACTAAAATCATTCTTGCATCCTAGCAGACCTGGAAAATAAAATAACAGCTGATCACCATTGTTATCACTTGACGAGGATAATTTTGAAAGCTTGACCTTAAAGGTAAAGCTCGGTTTGGAAGAAGCAAGTAACAAATTGAACTGGCTTTATGCTCGTCTCACCACAGGTGAAGCCATTGGAGTGGATTTCCCTGTGAAAGTTCCCTACCGGAAGATCACCTTCAACCCTGGCTGTGTGGTGATCGACGGCATGCCCCCAGGGGTGGTCTTCAAAGCCCCCGGCTACCTAGAAATCAGCTCCATGAGAAGAATCCTGGATGCCGCAGACTTTATCAAATTCACAGTCATCAGGTACATGAGGGTTCCTTGCCAGGTCAGGAGAATGAGCTGCTGATCCTGACTTCCTCAAGGTGGACAAGTTGGGGGACACTGGGGTTCTCACCCCAGAAGGTGGGTGGTGGATCCCAGCAGTCAAGTCAGTCAAGTGCTATATGATCAGTTCAGTTCAGTTCAGTCACTCAGTCATGTCTGACTCTTTTCGACCCCATGAATTGCAGCACTCCAGGCCTCCCTGTCCATCGTCAGCTCAGACTCACGTCCATCGAGTCTGTGATGCCATCCAGCCATCTCATCTTCTGTCGTCCCCTTCTTCTCCTGCCCCCAATCCCTCGCAGCATCAGAGTCTTTTCCAATGAGTCAATTCTTCGCATGAGGTGGCTAAAGTACTGGAGTTTCAGCTTTAGCATCATTCCTTCCAAAGAACGCCCAGGGTTGATTGCCTTCAGAATGGACTGGTTGGATCTCCTTGCAGTCCAAGGGACTCTCAAGAGTCTTCTCCAACACCACAGTTCAAAAGCCTCAATTCTTCGGCACTCAGCCTTCTTCACAGTGATACTGCCCCTCATGCTCAGCTCATGGTGTTCTTTTAAAAGAATATTGAATTTATTTATTTGCCTGCTCTGGGTCTTAGTTGCAGCATGTGGGATCCTCATTGCAGCAGGCAGGAACTTTAAGTTTCAGCATGTGGGCTCTAGTTCTCCGACCAGAATCGAACCCTGGACCCCTGCATTGGGAGCACAAAGTCTTAACCACTAGACCACCAGGGAAGTGCCAGTTCATCAGTGTCCGCTTCTAGGAACTGTGTGTTTTAGCTCGCATTTCTTGGTAATCGTTGGGCAACCAGTCTTACTTTAGCTGATCGCTGACGTCACAAAAGTTTGTCAAATAGAACTAAATGGACAAGACAGGAGAAGGGCCCTTTGCTGCACTCACTGATGTCTCTTTTTCTCCTCAGACCACTTCCAGGTCTCGAGCTCAGCAACGGTGAGTATTCTGGGGGGGAGAAGATGGTTCCAGCCCTCGATATGAGGTGTGAGCTGTCTTTGGGGGCAGTCACCATGGGGTCCTTCCTTCCTGAGCCTTGCGTCTCAGAGCAAAGCGTGCCACTTTTTCCTTATTTATTTAGCTGCTCTGGTTCTTGGTTGTGGCATGCAGAATCTCTAGTTACAGCATGTGGGACCTAGTTCCCCGACCAGGGATCGAACTCGGGGCCCTCTGCATTGGGACCTTGGAGTCCTAGCCACTGGACCACCAGCAACGAGTCCCAAAACACGTCACTCTCTATGTTCGTTTTTCCTGCTTCTCATAAAGCGCGTTAATGCTGTTGCTTGTGCTTTCTTAGCCAGGCCATTTTTTTCCCGTATTAGTTCGGTGGAGCTTGCTCTGCGTAATGGCACACCACACTCTCATTCAAGAGTCCCTTACGGTGGAGGAAGGTGCTCATAAAACTGAACTACTGCTGCTCCACCTTAGTTGGTAAATAGAACCTGCCTGGCCACCCCAGCCCCACCTCCAGGATCTCTAAGCACTGACATCCCCATGGTTAGAACCAACACAGCTCCTGCCTGGCACAGCAGGGCTCCCAGAACCCGTTCCAGTCAGTGCCCAGGCTGACTTCTGTTCTGATGGAGCAAGGTTCCAGCCTTTCTGCTTGTTAAATTTCATTTTAATTTAAAACTTTTTTTTTTTGGCCACACCACTTGGTATGTGGGATCTTAGTTCCCCAGTCAGGGATCGAACCCACGCCTCATGCAGTAGAAGCTCGTCTTAACCACTAGACCACAGGGGAAGTCCAAATATTTTTCATGTCTCCCCTAGAATCCTTGCAAGCAAGTCAGAATCCTATGGGATATTAAAGTGGACAATGTAACTGTCAAAGACCTGCTGTATAGCACAGGGAACTATACCCATCTTGCATTAACCTATAATGGAAAAGAGTCTAAAAAAGAACATATGTATATAATACCTGAAACTAACACAACAATATTGTAAGTCAACTACATTTCAATGTAAATTTTAAAAATAAGGTATCTCTAGAAAGAAAAAATAAAAAAGCAGAAAATGTAGAGATGGTTCCAAAAGCTTGAATCACTAGAGAACCTCCTCACTTAAATTTTGGAAGCTCTGAACTTCCTTGGAAATCTAGTGGTTAAAAGTTCACCTCCAGTGCTGGGGGTGCAGGTCTGATCCCTGGTCAGAGAGCTAAGATATCTCACATGCCTGAGGGCCAAAAAAGCCAAAACCTGAAACAGAAGCAATCTTTTAACAAATTCAATAAAGACTTTAAAAATGGTCCATCTCAAAAAAAAAATTTTAATTTTTGGAAGCAAAACTCTTCTCTTGAAATGCAGTTATTCTTCCTAAATTCATCTGGTTGCTAAATAGCGTTGTACCTTTTTAAGAGGTTTCTTGTGGCATAATTTACATACCATAACATTCACTTGTGCAAACCATACACAGTCCTGTGATCTTTCTCAGTAAAGTTACAGAGTTGTGCAACTGTCACCGTAACCTAATCTTAGAACATTTCCATCATCCCCCAAAGATTCCTCCTGCCCTTTTCTAGTCATTTCCCATCCCCACCCCCAGCCCCAGGCAACTACTGAATTGACCGTCTCTGTCTGCATTTCCTTAAAGTGCATTTTTATACCCGTGTTCTCTTGAAGTAAAGCTCACGTACATCGCGGCCCATCTCTTTACACTGAAACCACGTAAGTTCTGTGAGGGTCTGTGGCTGTCACCAGGGTCTTTTGGGACTCATAGCAGGTAAATCATATGCCTTCTGTGCTCATCCCCTTCTCTGTTATTTCAAAATTCTCTTGAAAAGCCATTGAAAAAAAATATGTCCAACTCTTTGGACTGTAGCCCGCCAGGCTCCTCTGTCTGTGGGATTTTTCAGGCCCGAATGCTGGAGTAGGCTGCCATTTCCTCCTCCAGGGATCTTCCTGACCCAGGGATCGAACTTGAGTCTTCTGTGTCTCCTGCATTGCAAGCAGATTCTTTACATGCTGAATCATCAGGGAAGCCCAATATGTTAAAATGCGATACAATCTCAAATCATTCTCATTTAAAGCAGGTGGAACAAACATAGCCACTTACCCTCACCAAAGACATCTTTCATTTGACTCATCAACCTGTTAAAAAAGGGAATTAGTGGCCGATATGGAAAAACCAGGGGCTTTTTCATAAAAATTCATTTCCAGGTTTTTCTTTAGAAATCTGAAGATCCAGCCAGCATGGGGCCATTCTCACTTGGCAATAGTTTGCTGGCCCTGAGTGTCCCCAGCCCCACCCCCCCACCTCTGCATGGCTGGGTTACTCTCCAGTTAACCCATGGCCCCCAGCCACCTTATCCCCTGCATTTGCCATCATGCTTTTGCTGATGTTTTTCTAACAGTCAAGAGAAAAGTGAACTCTTTCTTGTCTCCATGTCTCTATCAAAAGTGGGAAAAAGGAAGATAGATCAAGAGGGCCGTGTGTTTCAAGAAAAGTGGGAGAGAGCTTATTTCTTCGTGGAAGTGCAGAATATCCCTACCTGTTTAATATGCAAACAGAGCATGTCGGTATCCAAAGAATACAACCTGAGGCGTCATTATCAAACCAACCACAGCAAGCACTATGACCAGTACACGGAGAAGATGCGCGATGAGAAGCTCCAGGAGCTAAAGGAGGGACTCAGAAAGTATCTCTTAGGGTCCTCGGACACCGTGTGTCCCGAGCAAAAACAAGTCTTTGCCAAGGTGAGTCCAAGGGAAAACACTGCCATCCAGCCCGTGGAGGACGTGGCTGGGAACCTGTGGGAGAAGTTACGTGAAAAAATCAGGTCTTTTGTGGCTTATTCCATTGCCATCGACGAGATCACAGACATAAACAACACCACCCAGTTGGCTATCTTCATCCGGGGAGTTGATGAGAATTTTGATGTGTCAGAAGAACTTTTAGATACAGTGCCCATGACGGGTACGAAGTCTGGAAACGAGATTTTTTTGCGTGTTGAGAAAAGTCTGAAAAAGTTTAACATCGACTGGTCGAAGCTAGTCAGCGTGGCCTCCACCGGCACCCCTGCATGGTAGATGCCAACGATGGGCTGGTCACGAAACTCAAGTCCAAGGTGGCGATGGTCTGCAAGGGCTCCGACCTGAAGTCTGTGTGTTGCATCATCCACCCGGAATCACTCTGCGCTCAGAAGTTAAAGATGGACCACATCATGAGCGTGGTAGTTAACGCTGTGAACTGGATCTGCTCCCGCGGGCTGAACCACAGCGAGTTCACGACTTTGCTCTATGAGCTGGACTGCCAATATGGCAGCCTTCTGTACTACACGGAGATTAAGTGGCTCAGCCGTGGGCTGGTGCTGAAGAGGTTCTTTGAATCCTTGGAAGAGATTGACTGCTTCATGTCCTCCAGAGGCAAGCCCCTGCCTCAGCTGAGCTCTCAAGACTGGATCAAAGACTTGGCCTTCTTGGTGGACGTGACCACACACTTGAACACACTGAACATCTCCCTGCAAGGGCATTCCCAAATCGTGACTCAGATGTATGACTTGATTCGGGCCTTCCTGGCCAAACTGTGCCTCTGGGAGACTCATCTGGCCAGGAATAACCTGGCCCACTTTCCCACCCTGAAATCAGTCTCCAGGAATGAAAGCGATGGCCTGAACTACATTCCCAAAATCGTGGAGTTGAAGACCGAGTTCCAGAAAAGGCTGTCCGATTTCAAACTCTACGAAAGTGAACTGACCCTCTTCAGCTCCCCTTTCTCCACAAAGATCGAGAGTGTCCAGGAAGCCCTGCAGATGGAGGTGATTGATCTGCAGTGCAACACGGTCCTGAAAACCAAATACGACAAGGTTGGAATACCTGAATTCTATAAATACCTCTGGGGCAGTTACCCCAAGTACAAGACCCACTGTGCCAAGATCCTCTCCATGTTTGGGAGCACCTACATTTGTGAACAGCTCTTTTCCATTATGAAACTGAGTAAGACTGAGTACTGCTCCCAGCTGAAGGACTCCCAGTGGGATTCCGTACTCCACATCTCGACGTGACAAAAACACATTCCCGCATGGTCCCAGGGGCTGGAAGCCTGAATCCTCTAGGTCTGAGGGGTTTTGAGATGAAAACATGTTATTAAATATTTCTGATGTGTTTTTGTTTTCCAGGTTAGCACAGCTGTTTGTATGGCATTTTGTGCTTCCTCATAGCCCAGTAAAAAAAGAAAATCAAGAAAGTTCTACTGTATTTCTAGTAGTTGACTGTTCTTACGCCTGGCCTGTTTCACTCACGTGCTGGCTTGACCCCTGTGGGCACTGGGACCGCATTTTGAAGTTTAAATCGGCGAGAGAGATGGGGTTATACATACACACACATCTACCTCCCTGTCATTTGCATGGTATTCCATGTGATTTCATATGTTTCCAGACTGAAGGAGAATCAGAGACGTGTTCACATACTGTAGTGTCTCTGCCTTCCCAAGAAATCGGAAAGGTGGGACTTAAAACAGAAACTCCCACTGTAAAGCAACTAATTGTTGTTATCTAGACGCTGGGTCCTGTCTGACTCTTCCACGACCCCATGGTCTATAGCCCCCAGGCTCCTCCATCCATGAGATTTCCCAGGCAAGAATACTGGAATGAGTTGCAATTTCCTTCTCCTGGGGATCTTCCCAACTCAGGGATCGGGATCGACCCCACATCTCCTGCCTTGGCAGGCGGATTCTTTACCACTGAGCCACCTGTGAACCCCAAAGCAACTATACTTCAATAAAAATTAGTAAAAACACAATAAAAGCAGATGATGATGATGATGATGAAGAAAAGCAAAATATAATAGAAAATCCAAAAATAAATAACCTTAGGCTTTCAAAGACTAAGTTGAAGTTTGGAGGCTTTTTTTAAACCTTTATTTGAAATCATTTCAAATATGCATAGAAAAGTTAAAGAAATGAAAAGTGCATGAAGAACAGTTAATTCCCTTTTGCCAGATTTTCATACTGTTTTATCATTTGTTTGTTCTCTTCCCCCTGTCCCTCTCTCTCTCTCTGTCTTGTCTGTGTGTGTGTGTGTGTGTGTGTGTGTGTGTGTGTACATTTCCTATGTGTACAAGTGTCTTGTTTATCATTATCTGTACATGTGTATAAACATATGTACATAGTTCTTTTCTGAACCATTTGAGGGGGAAGTTACACCTTGTTTATCTCTAAATACTTTTGGCAGTATTTTTAAGAAGGATATTCTTGGCCATAACCATGATTTAGTTACCAATTCCAGTAAATTGAACACTGATGCAATATTTTTATCTAGTTTAGCAATCATACTCCAATTTTTTCAGTTGACCAAATTACTTTTCCTTTGTAGCACTTTTCCCTTGGAGGGTTGTCATATAGATGCACCTGAAACTAACACAACATTGTAAATTAACTATACTTCAGTTTTTAACAAATCATCCTAAGCAACAAAAATTTATTAACTCAAAAAAAGACACATAGATACAGATCAATGCAAAGAAATAGAGCAAAACAATGGAATGTGAAAGACTAGAGATCTCTTCAAGAAAATTAGAGATACCAAGGGAATATTTCATGCAAAGCTGAGCACAATAAAGAAAAGAAATGATATGGACCTAACAGAAGCAGAAGATATTAAGAAGAGATGGCAAGAATATACAGAAGAACTATACAAAAAAGACCTTCACAACCCAGATAATCACGATGGTGTGATCACTCACCTAGAGCCAGACATCCTGGAATGTGAAGTCAAGTGGGCCTTAGGAAGCATGACTACAAAGCTAGTGGAGGTGATAGGATTCCAGTGGAGCTGTTTCAAATCCTAAAAGATGATGCTGTGAAAGTGCTGCACTCAATATGCCAGCAAATTTGGAAAACTCCACAGTGGCCACAGGACTGGAAAAGGACAGTTTTCATTCCAGTCCCAAAGAAAGGCAATGCCAAAGAATGTTCAAACTACTACACAGTTGCACTCATCTCACACACTAGCAAAGTGATGCTCAAAATTCTCCAAGCCAGGCTTCAGCAGTACGTGAACCGTGAACTTCCAGATGCTCAAGCTGGATTTAGAAAAAGCAGAACAAATTGCCAACATCTGCTGGATCATCGAAAAAATAAGAGAGTTCCAGAGAAACATTTACTTCTGCTTTATTGACTATTTCTAAGCCTTTGACTGTGTGGATCACAACAAACTGTGGAAAATTCTTTAAGAGATGGGAATATCAGACTACCTGACCTGCCTCCTGAGAAGTTTGCGTGAAAGTCAAGAAGCAACAGTTAGAACTGGATATGGAACAACAGACTCGTTCCACATCAGGAAAAGAGTACATCAAGGCTGTATATTGTCACCCTGCTTATTTAACTTATATGCAGAGTATATCGTGAGAAATGCTGGACTGGATGAAGCACAAGCTGGAATCAAGATTGCCGGGAGAAATATCAGTAACCTCAGATATGCAGATGACACTACCCTTATGGCAGAAAGAGAAGAGAAACTAAAAAGCCTCTTGATGAAAGTGAAAGAAGAGAGTGGAAAAGTTGGCTTAAAGCTCAACATTCAGAAAATGAAGATCATGGCATCTGGTCCCATCACTTCATGGAAAATAGATGGGGAAACAGTGGAAACAGTGTCCGATTTTATGTTGGGGGGCTCCAAAATCATTGCAGATGGTGATTGCAGCCATGAAATTAAAAGACGCTTACTCCTTGGAAGAAAAGTTATGACCAACCTTGACAGCATATTAAAAAGAAGACAGATTACTTTGCCAACAAAGGTCCACCCAGTCAAAGCTATGGATTTTTCCAGTAGTCAGGTATGGATGTGAGAGTTGGACTATAAAGAAAGCTGAGCGCTAAGAATTGATGGTTTTGAACTGTGATGTTGAAGAAGACTCTTGAAAGTCCCTTGGACTGCAAGGAGATCCACCCAGTCCATCCTAAAGGAAATCAGTCCTGAGTGTTCATTGGAAAGACTGATGCTGAAGCTGAAACTCCAACACTCTTGCTACCTGATGGGAAAAACTGACTCATTTGAAAAGAGCCTGATGCTGGGAAAGATTGAAGGCGGGAGGAGAAGGGGATGACAGAGGATGCGATGGTTGGATGGAATCACCAACTCAATGGACATGAGTTTGAGTAAATTCCAGGAGTTTGTGATGGACAAGGAGGCCTGGCATGCTGCAGTCCATGATTTCACAGAGTTGGACATGACTGAGCTACTGAACTGAACTGAATTGAACTGAACAGGTATAAAGGTATAAAGTTAGAGATATGTGTTCTTAGTATCTATTAGTTGCTGGAATTAGTGACCCGAAATTCTGAATACTTTCCAGATTTGGAGGAATTAACCTGATTAGGGTACAAAAGTGTTAAAGATCCTACCTGATGGCACGTTCAGGAATAATGGAGGAAAAGGCTTTGATGCAAATTAAAGGAAGCTGTCGGGAGGAGAGACCAGCCTCCAACTGGTCACCCTGTGTAGGGGACCCAGCCCCAGCTGGGGCCTGGATGGATGTCCTCAGACACAGGAATGACCCATGCTGGGCAGTTCCTGTGTTTAGGAGGCTGACTGCAGGTCTGGCTGGGTCTGAGGCTCACTTCCTGGGAAGTGAGTCCGGTCATTTATGGGCTAGTTCACGGCGGAAGTCGTGGGAGCCCGGCTGCAGGTAGACCAGAGCAGAAGCTGACTCAGCATAAGAGGCAAGGTCTTGCAAACCCCGCCAGGAAACACCAGCCCCCAGGTTTGCAAACAGTCAGCTGGGGCTCAGAATGATTAAATGGCCTGCCTGAGGCCACATAGCCGGGAAGGGATTCAGTCCCGGGTCTGCATGACACCGAAGTCCGGGTTCTTCCTTTTCTAAGCAGCCACCATGCTTCTATGGAGACCTAGGAGGTGTCTGTCTTAGAGCCCCGCTCATTACTGTCACCTGTGGCTCCCTGGTGGTTAGCGCATTGAGTATTAGGGAGGGGACTGTAGAGTTCAGCCAGGGCTGCCTTCTGTTGGGTGGGCTATTCATGGGGCTGTTTTGCTTTGATTCAACTCCCAGGGTCCCCAGTTCCTTCTTGATCTGTAGAGTGTCCTGGGACCAGGCGGCTTGACCAGCACAATCGCTTGTATGATTGAGCCAAGACTGGGAGAAACTGACTTCTCTCTTAAGCGACCAGCCTTGTCCAGCCTCACTCATACACTGCTTCCCATGCAGGAAAAGAAGCGCTCCATGCCTCCCACAGCCTCGGAGACAAGCTGTGTCTTCTATCAGTCAGCTCAGTTCAGTTCAGTCGCTCAGTCGTATCTGACTCTTTGTGACCCCGTGGACTGCAGCACGCCAGGCTTCCCTGTCCATCACCAACTCCCAGAGCTTGCTCAAACTCCTGTCCGTCGAGTCGGTGATGCCATCCAGCCATCTCATCCTCTCCCCCTTCTCCTCCTGCCTTCAATCTTTCCCAGCATGAGGGCCTTTTCTAATGAGTCAGTTCTTTGCATCAGGTGACCGAAGTATTGGAGCTTCAGCTTCAGCATCAGTCTTTGCAATGAATATTCAGGACTGATTTCCTTTAGGATTGACTGGTTTGCTCTCTTTATGGTCCAACTCTGGTTTTTTTTAATAAGATTTGCAATTCTAGTTTGCACCGTAGTGTCTTTGCATCTGGAGAAAGACCCTTTAGCAGAGACATGAAGGCCCTGGGCCGGCGGCAGTGCTGGAATGGGTGGTAATAATTGCTTTCTGGTACAACTCCCTAACCAGGCAGGCTCTCTGAACAATCAGCAGCACCCTGTCTCTATAGCCAAATACAATTCTCTGTGTATTTGATAAGCTATTATTCTTCACTGAATACTCACAAGTCTTAAATTAGCCACGACCCCCACTGTTTCTCAGGGAGGGAAAACTGGGTAAACTTTCAGATTTCTGTGCCCCTTCTGTGCCTTAGCTGTGGCCCCAGGATGGCTATTGTCAGTTAAATCTGGAATGCAAGATCAATTATATTCTCCTATTTATATTTTCCAGTTTAAAAAATGTTTATTCAATTTATTTAAACTAAAATAGATAACCAATTCACCCATTTCTTCCACCTTGCCACCTCTCACCTCTTACAGCCATCAGCCTGTTTTCTATATGTTGTTTTTTGTCTTTTAGCTTCCACATATAAGAGAGAGAATACAGTACTTGTCTTTCTCTGCCTGACTTCACTTAGCATAATGCCCTCAAATTCATTTTGTTGCAAGTGGGAGGATTTTATTATTTTTATGGCTGAATAACATTCCATTTTCTATTTATGCCCCAATTTCTTAATCTGGTCATCCACTGATGGCCACTTAGGTTGCATCTATATCTTGGCTATTGTAACTGATGCTGCAGTGAACTTAGAGGTGCGGTTATCTTTTTGAATTAGTGTTTTCATTTTCTTCATATAATACTCAGATTCTGATGGAATTCCTGGATCATATGGTAGTTCTATTTTTAATTTTTTTTTTTTTTTTTGGAGAAAGAATGTGGTGAGAGCACACATCATTTTCTTGTTTCTGATCTTAGAGGAAAAGCTTTTAGCTTTTCACCATTGAATCTGATGTTAGCTATGTACTCCTTATACGTGGCCTTTACTATGTTGAGCTATGTTCCCTCCATACCTGCTTTGTTGAGTGTTTTTATCATAAATGGATGTTGAATCTTGTCAAATGCTTCTTCTGCATCTATTGAGATGATCATACGGTTTGTAGCCTTCATGTTTTTAACATGGTGTATCATTGACTGATTATTGAACCATCATTGCATCCCTGGAGTAAATCCCTCTTGATCATGTGGGGTGATCAAAGATATTGTTGAATTCTGTTTGCTAATATTCTTTGAAGAATTTTGTATCTAGGGTAGTCAGAGATATTAGCCTGTAATTTTCTTGTTTTGTGGCATCCTTTGTCAGGGTACCAGTGGCCTTGTAAAATACATTTGAAGGAGTTCCCCTCTCACAAATTTTTTGGAAGAGTTTGATAAAGATTGATCGTATAATAACTGTTCTTTGAATGTTTGGTAGAATTCACCAGTGAAGCCACCTGGTCCTGGACTTTTGTTTGTTGAGAGTTTTGTTTGTTTGTTTGTTTTGCTGATTCAAACTCCTAATCTTCTTGCTAGCAGTTAGTCTGTTTCATTTGAGATTTTCATTTCAGATTTTCTATCTCATCGTGATTCAAGCTTTGTAGACTGTGTTTCTAGCAATTTATCCATTTCTTCTGGGTTGTCCAGTGTATCCATTTCATCTGGTTTGGCATATAATTGTCCATAGTAACATTCTGACCCTTTGTATTCTGTGGTATCAGCTGTAATATCTCCTCTTTTATTTCTGATTTGAGTCCTCTCTCTTTTTCTCTTGCCGAATCTAGCTAAAAGTTTGTCAATTTTGTTTATGTTTTCTAAGAACCAGTTCTTAGTTTCATTGATCTTTTCTATTGTCTTTTCAGTCTTCATTTCATTTATTTCTGCTCTAATTTTTGTTCCTTCCTTCTTTCTACTAATTTTGGCTTCATTTGTTCTTTTTTCTTCTAGTTCCTTTGGGGTGTACAGTTAGGTTGTTTGAGACTTTTCTTGTTTCTTGAGGTAAGCATTTATTGCTAAGAACTTCCCTCTCAGAACTGCTTTTACTGCATTTTGTAAATTTCAGTATGTTTCACTTCCGTTTTCATTTGTTTCAAGGTGTTTTTGTTTCTCTTGATTTTTTTCTTTGACTCATTGGTCATTTGTAACTTGTTTAATCTCCACATTTGTGAGTCTTCCAGTTTTCTTTGTGTAATTAATTTCTAGTGTCACACCACGACTGAAAAAAATGTTTAATATGACTTCAGTCCTCTTATATTTGCTAAAATTTGTTTTACAGTCCAATATATGATTTATCTTGGTAAACATTTACTGATTTTCTGGGAGATGGCCTGTCCATTAAAGTAAACAGAGAGTGTTAAAGTCTCTTCCTATTATTGTATCATTGTCTGTTTCTCCTTTTGAAAGTGAAAGTGAAAAGTGAAGTTGATCGGTCATGTCCGACTCTTTTGTGACCCCATGGCCTGTAGCCTACCAGGCTTCTTGGTCCATGGGGTTTTCCAGGCAAGAATACTGGAATGGGTTACCATTTCCTTCTCCAGGAGATCTTCCCGACCCAGGAATTGAACCTGGGTCTCTTGCATTGTAGGCAGACGCTCTACCGTCTTAGCTACCAGGGAACACCCTTTAGGTCTGTTAATATTTGCTTTGTATATGTTAGTGCTCCTATGTTGGGTGCATAAATATTTACAAATGTTATATCCTCTTATTGGATTGACCCCTTTATTGTTATGTCATGCTGTCTCTTATACACATCGAGATGTGTATAAGAGACAGGCCACTACCCCGCCCCGCCCCAGCTATGCACTGTGTCCACTCTTCTCCAGGACTCTTCTGCAGTGAGGCCAGAGTTCAAGCAGGCAGTCTGTCCAGGCTGGCGCTTCCCCTTGCACTTGGCCTTGTGCAAACTTGGCCTTGGCCAAGGCCAGAAAAGTTCTTGCAACTTCCCCAACAGACCTCACAGCCTCCAGTCCTAAGTCTAGAAATATGGTGTTGCCTGCGGCGCAACTTTTCAAAGCATCAGTTCCCTGAAGCAGTCTGCTTCCAAGATGGAAACAGCCCAGAGAGAGGCAGTGGCGTGGCCTACCCAGAGTCACACAGTCAGGTCAGCACTGAGCCCGCACAGGTCCAGCCTTGGGCCAGGCTGACTCTCAGGACAGGTGCAATGGGAGGGAGAGAGGGCTGTCTCTTATACACATCTCAACGTTTATTAAGGGTATCGAACAGCTGGGTGGGCGGGGCCAGGGGCTGCTAACCTCAGGCTCTATACACGTATGTACAGGTTTAGGGGCTGGGGGTGGGGAGAGCATCACGTCGGGGCAGCCTCAGACGGCGGAGGCCAGCTTCCGCTTGGTGCTCTCGCTGCAGCGGTGCAGGATGAGGTCTGCGCTGGGCCTGGGGGGCACGGCCGGCTGCGGCTTGGGCCGCTCGGCCTCGGGTTGCTGCTGTTCCTCTGCGGATGGACAGCACCAGGTGAGGCCCGCCCCGCCTGCTCGGCCCGACTCGCTTCACTCCCAAGGACATCCCAAGGGCTCAGAGCTTCACTTTTCGGGCCCCACCTCCACCGCCCGGCCCTGCCCCAGACCCCGCCTCCACCATACAGCTCCGCCTCCATCGCCCGATCCCACCCCAGGCCCCCCCACCATCGCCCGGTCCCGTCCCCAGCCCCCGGCCTTCACTCACTCAGGGCGCTCCGGGAGCTGTGAGGCCCGGGCCGCTGGTGGCGGCGCTGCTGCATAAAACGGACGCTGTTGCGCCGATAGGTGTCCTGGCTGAGGCGCTTCCGTGACCGCTGGTGGATGCTGTGAGCGTTGCGGATGGACGACCTGGATCCGGCAGGAGGGGGACTTGGGTTAGCGCCCCGCGTACGCACCCTTGCCGAAGCCCTACCCGAGGGGACTCATGGCCGACCCTGGGGTCCGACGACTAGACGACTAGACCGAGGAAGAGCAGCCGGTGGAGGGAGTCCTGCCCAGCCCATAGGCATGAAGGCCACTGCCCCTCCCCGACACGGACCCCTGCCCTGACTCAAAGCCCAGGCCCATTTTTCACCTGCTTTTACCCGCCGGCCTTCAGCCTACCCCTCTACTGGAAGCCCTCCTGCCTGCCCCAACCCTCAGGAGCCATCCCAAGGACGGTGGGCATCGGTGCCCCCACTTCCATCTCACACTCCTGCTTCCCTGCTGCCCTTGTGCCGGCCCCACAGTGTAGGAGGGCACTCCAGCCTTCGCTCAGGGAGAGGGCTGGCGCCCCGTCTCCCCTGCCCTAGCACTGTCAACCTAGGGCCTGGACCCACAGAGGGAAGCGTGGTACACCCTCCTCAGCCCCGCCCAGCCTGTCCCCACTGCCCCGGGGACCCTTGCTCACCTGCGGGGCGGCGCCCCCCGGCTCTTGATCTGCCTTTGGGCCTGGGCTACATCCTGCCCTGCCTTCTGCAGGTACATGGATGGAAAGTACCCTGTGACGTCTTCCTTCCTGTAACAGAGGCAGCCCCTGAGGTCTGGGCAGTCGTGGTGGGGGGGTGGAGCCTCAGATGTGGGGTCAAGGGTCCCTTAGGGTCATCTGGGGTCAAGGCAGCTGGGAGGTTGCAAACACAGCAGCCAACGCCAGCCCCTGCACCTGTGTGCCTCAGTTTCCTCATGGGTGTGACACAGGCCTTCCTAGTTGTGACGCAGAGAAGAGGAGCGCAAATTGCAGATCCAGCTCTCCCGGGACAGGTGTTTGCTACGAAACCTCTGCAGTCTTGTATTTGTCAGTTTTTTCTCTTATATAAGGTGATGGTCTCCTGTGTCCTAAGAAATCTTTGCCCACTTCCAAGTCGACAAATTCGCTTATGCTTTCTTCCAAAAGCTTCTTAGTTCGGGGTTTTGTACTTGGTAAAACCTGTGATCCATCCCAAATCAAGGTGTATGGTGTGAGGCAGGGTCAAGGTTCATTTCCCACCACCCCTCCCAGGGATATACAGTTATTCCAGCACCATTTGTTGAAAAGATTTTTCTTCCCATTCTTACTACTACATTTGAGAGTAAAAAAAAAAAAAACAGTAATCTTTGCATGCTACAGACTTTACTCAGTAAAACTCATTCTTCTTGGCTGGAGGGAGAATCACAAATGCCTCAGGAGTGCATGATGGGGGCTCACTGAATTTGAGTTTAAAAACTAATTCACTTTGCTGTGCAGCAGAAACTAACACAACATTGTAAAACAACTTTCACCAATAAAAATAAATAAAAGTTGGAGAAATCCTGTCTCAAAGTCGTCAGTGGAGGGCCACGCCGATGAGAGGTATTGTGGCCACAAGCTCATGGGAGTCACGGATGGGCGCTGTGACTCCAGGCTTGGCAATCACGTGTAAGACTCCAGGACTCTGCTTTCCCAGCATCAGGAAAAACTAGTATTCTCACATTCATTTGAAGGAATGAACAGATGAAAATTACAGTGAAGGATTTAAGAGGAAAAGGGATGACACGGTCTGCTCCAGTAGCTGTCAAATATAATAATTCATTCAGGGACTTCTGGTGGTCTAGTGGTTAAGAATCTACTTGCCAATGCAGGGGACACGGGTTCTATCCCTGATCCACCACTAAAGCACACTGCTAATGCCTGAGCACCTGGAACCTGGGCTCTGCAACAAGAAAGCACCGCAGAGAGAAGGCCGTACACCGCCACAAAGAGTAGCCCTGGCTCACCGCAGCTAGAGAAAGCCTGCGTGCCCAACAAAGACCCCGAGCAGCCAAAAGTAAATAATAAATAAATCTTTATAAAACGGTATTGTGTTTTTTAAAAATATTAATTAATACAATTAATTTTGTTGCTGGAGAATGAATAGATGGACTGTGGTTCTTTCCACAAAGGAAAGAAGTGCCCACTCAGACAGAGACACCGAACCCCACAGTACGAGCAGGCTGGGATGGAAGCAGTCTGCTTCCAAGATGGAAACAGCCCAGAGAGAGGCAGTGGCGTGGCCTACCCAGAGTCACACAGTCAGGTCAGCACTGAGCCCGCACAGGTCCAGCCTTGGGCCAGGCTGACTCTCAGGACAGGTGCAATGGGAGGGAGAGAGGGAGGGCACGACTCTCCTACCTGATGACCCACCAGCCATCCAGGAGCTTATGAATGACGTCAATGGCTTCACCCTCCTCCAAGGACACCTCGTCCTCCAGTACAGCTGTGTAGGCTTTGATGGTGACGTAGGGCTCACCTGGAGGGGGAGGGGCATAGTGAGGAGGTCCACCCAGCACATGGCTCCCCGCCCTTCCCCTCCTCTCTGGGCCTGGGCCTTCCTCCAGCTGGAGCTCAGGACACCATCTCCTCCAGTTCTCCCCACTCCTCCTGGACTTCTGTCCTCTGCGTGCTCTATTCAGGGGAGCTCGCCCACTCCCACCCACCGCCGTCCACACCAGAGGCCAGGAGCTCCCATGACCCCAGAGACCTGGCCAGCCACCTGCACACAAGGAGTGGCCAGACAGGAAGTGGGGAGTCAGAATACCCGTCCAGTGGCACTTGAGCCATCACTCCAGCCCACTGTTCACATGTGGGGCTGCCAGCCCTGTGTACACGTCTTGCCCAGTTTTAAAGAGAAGCCACAAATCCACATAAAACTGTAAACTCTTTCTATTAATATTTGAAGATATACACAACCAAAACTTTTAAAATCAAATCCCACATGGGCCCCTTCCAACCCAGCGGCTGCCCATTTTCCCATTCTAGTCAGCCACAATACCGCCACCTCCAGGCGCCCTCCTTCCTGAGCCTCAGGTTGGCTCACGGTATCGCTTCCCACTGGACCTGGCCCCAGGCTGGCAGCTACCACATGTCTCAGATTGGCCTCATCACCCTCTCTCCTCTATTCTACTTCTTGATTCCCCCGTCCTGACCAAAGGCACCACCTCCTGCCCCAACCTAGACTCAGGGGGTGTCAACCCTGCCTCCATCTCTGCCCAAGCCCTCAGTCATGTCTGACCCCAAAGCAGCCACTCTGGCTCCTCAATATTCCTGAGCCCCTCCTGCCCCTCCTCCCATCCCTGCAGCTGGGGAGGGCAGCAGGTACCTGCATAGTTGGGTTCTGGGTCCTCGGCTTCATCAGGACTCTCCAGAGGCTCCAAGTAGGACGCTGGGACCCAGCCACGCTTTGTCTTCATTTGGCAGAACCACCAGCCTGTGCCAGGGATATGGGGCAGTGAGCCTGGGCGGGTCTGGGAGCCTCCCTCAGCCATCAGGGGAGGGGTGAGAACAGTCACGCAGACACACAGACACCCAACACTCGCATTCAGACTGATTCTGTGTGTGTTCAGTCGCTCGGTGGTGTCCGACCCTTTGTGACACCCTGGACTGTAGCCTGCCAGGCTCCTTTGCGGATGGAATTTTCCAGGCAAGAATACTGGAGCAGGTTGCCAATTCCTACTCCAGGGGATCTTCCCGACCCAGGGATTGAACCCACATCTCTTGCATCTCTCCTGCATTGGCAGGCAGATTATTTACCACTGCGCCACCTGGGAAGCCTGTCACCTTCACCACATTCCATGCCAAAATTACACACACCTGTACACAGAGGACCACAGAACTACAGCTCAGAATCCACTTCACAGGTGTGATGAGAAGTTCGCCTGCCCACCCGGCTGTATCCCGCAGAGATGCTCCGTCATGGCCCGAATGTGTGCAGATCCCCAGAGCCGCCAGGGGGCGCGCTCTCAGAGAGGGGTGACGCCCCCTGCCCCACCGCCTACCCTCGCTCCGCCCAGTATGGGGAGGACAGTCAGGCCCCTGAAGGAGCCCGAGCCTCACTGTGGGCCAGGCTGGGAGGAGGCCCAGGGCTGCTCTCCGGGCGGCAGAGCCTTGGTGGGGGCTTGTGGCCTGGGGCCCGAGCACCAGGAGAGGGAGGTCCAGGCAGGGTGAGGAGGCTGACCGCTCTCGTTCTTCTCCACGACGTCCACCACGTCACCCGTGGCCAGCGCCATCTGGGAGCTCGAGCCCTTCTCGTAGTCAGCGATGGCGCGGTACGTCTGCAGGATGATGGGGCCCGTGATGTCTGGGCAGAGAGAGGGCAGAGTGAGTGGACACGGTGGGCGCCTCCTCCCGGCTCTCCCCGGCGGGCCCTGCGTGGATCGCCAGGACAGGAACTTATGTCCTGTCCCCACCCAGCTCCAGACAGGCGGAGGGTGGACACGCCCTGTGTACTGGAAAGCAGCGGAGACAAGCTAGGCTTCGCAGCCCTGCACCTATTCAGCACCTTCTGTGTGCCAGACACCAGCTGCACAGTTTACACACACTCTGTCTCATTTGATGAGGTCTGCAAGCAGCCTTTCTCAACATTAATGTGCACAGGGGACTTCCCTTGTGGTCCAGTGGCTAAGAGTAAGTGCTCTCAATGCAGGGTCCCTGGCTTTGATCCCTGATCAGGGCACTAGACCCCACATGCTGCAGCTAAGAGTTTGCATGCCTCAACTGTGCTGCCAAATAAATAAATACATATTCTTTAAAAACCTTTAATGCGCAAACAAATCACCCAGGGATTTGGCTGAAACACAAGCACTGATTCCATAGGTCTCGGGTAGGACTGTATTTCTAACCAGCCCCCAGGTGATGCAGCAGCTGCCTGTTAAGCACTGACTTGTATCCACCCCCACCACCAAATTCAGATATTGAAGCGCGAATCCCCAGTACCTTAGAATCTGAGTGTATTTGGGCCACTAAAGGCCACTTTTGCCCCCAAATCTGATCATACATTCAGCCAGAACATTCCCTGGCTGTCGGAAGCCAGGGTCTGTGCTTGGTGGTGCAGCCACAGAAAAGAGCTCCCAAAACTCTAACTTTTTTTTTTTTTTAACTTTTTAGCCATGCCTCACAGCACGTGGGATCTCAGTGCCCCAACCAGGGTTCGAACCCACACTCTCCACATTGAAGTGCAGAGTTTTAGCCCCTGGACACCAGGGAAGTCCCAAGACCCCAACTCTTTAGTGCAGCCGCCAAGATCCTTCACAGCTATTCTCATCTCCTGCTCTTTTCCCTGCATACCCCAAGCTCAGGGTCCCTGGTCATGTCAACAGTCCCTGAGGGTGACCACGCTGGGCTGCCCCCAGCCTCTTACCCGCAGTGCTGCTCTTGCCATCTTTGGGCATCAGGTATGTCTCTGGCTTTTTCACCCTGCAGCAGAGAACAGTCTGGGTTAGACCACTGGGCTTCCCCCTGGGATGCTCAGGACAGACCTACAGAAGAACTTCCCAAGACAGTTCCCAAAAGGAACGTGGGAAATGGGGGCCACCGCAGAAAGAAGGTAGTGGCTGGACTGGGAGGAAGGGGCTTTGAAGAAAGAAGAAACAGTTCAGAGCCTGAGGGGCTTGCCCAGCTTCCTGTAGACCCAAAGGAGAAGGCTTGTAGCCCAGCTCCCTTCTGCTGGAGCCTCGAGAGAGAAGCCAACAGGGATGGGTGCCTGTCCCGCAGGGGCCGAGGGGCGCTGCCCTGGCTGGGGCCAGGGTTGTGTTCAGGGGTCCATAAGCACTAGCTAGAGCACTGCTGTCTGTCTATGGCAAACCCTGTCCTCCAGGCATCCCCTGGCACTCAGTACCAGAGAGGACAGAGAGGGACTTTCTGCAGCACATTCCTCTGAGAGCTCACTCAGCTTCTCTGATGCTATTCATGCGGGGCCCTGTGTCCAGGAGACCCCTAAGGCGAGGGCAGACAGAGAATGAGGTGGCAAAGGAGAGGAGGGGCTTGAGACACGCTCAGGAATGAAGAGTCCACCAAGCCCATATCCTCTCAGGGGCTCCTCGCTTCCCAGTTTATAAGCACTCTCCCGGGCACCCACTGCTGCATCTGGCCCTCAGCACTGGGTCACAGTTGAGGAAGCTGCTTTCAGAAGGCTCCAGGTCCCACGGCCAGGCAAAGCCAGGACAAAGACTGAGGACCTAGGACGCCCAGCCCAGAGTGCCTCCTCCACCCCACCCCCAGCATCCTGAGGCTCAGAGGGGTGCAAGTAGAAACCTGGCAGGGATGCTGGGGCTGTCCTCCTTCGCTTTCTCGCTGTGTGACTCTGGGCAAGTTGCTTGCCCTCTCTGATCCTCAGACTCTTCCTGTGTAACATGGGGAAAGCCCTGCCCTCTCCAGGTTGAGCCAACCACCCCTTCCCTGTCCCACCACTCACTGGCTGTCTGTGGGGAGCTTGAGGTCGTCCGGCCGCACCTTGAAGAAGTTGAGGAGGTGCGGGCAGCGGGAGATCTTGGCAGGCAGGCTCATGAGCGCGCTGCAGTACTCGGTGAGAGTGCCCTGGCGGCTCTCGGCCACCCGCTGCCCATCAAACCACCGCGGGGCTGGCGGGACCAGGGAAGGAAACCAGAGGACCAGTGAGCATACTTGCAAGGTCAAGCCCGGAGATGGTGGGAGTGGAGGGGACCGTCAGAGGGCAGACGAGGGATCCGGGGCAGGGGAGCCCACCCAGCTGACTCAGCCCCACTCCTCACCTGGCAGGTGCGGGATGATCCTATTCTCTGGGTTGATGTCCCCCGCCTCAATAGGAAACATCTCCTTTAAGATTTTCTAGACAGAAAAGCAAATACGGAGGAATCTGTTTTATTAGAGCATTGTAAAGGCACAGAACTGGACACGACCTAAACACTTTCCAATCGCTGGGGCTAGAAGCTGCAGTCCAAAGAGTCGACGCAACTTAGCGACTGAACAAGCAAGAAGCTTCTGGTGGCATCCTGGGTTCTTCTTTCTCTCCTGCCTCACACCAACCCACCAGCCAGTCCTTTTGGCTGTGCTCCCCAAATCGTTCAGAATCTGATCCTTCTCACTATGCCCGCTTCAGCCTGGTTTGATTATTCCAACCTTCGTAGGTCACTGCCCCCTCTCTCCTGGTCTGTCCTCAATCCACCATCCAGAGGCATCCTCTAAAAACAAGGTTGGATCCTGTCTCTCCTCTGCTCCCTCCCTCCCTCCCTCAGAACGCTCCCTGCCTCTCAGCTCACTCAGAATGGAAACAAAGGTTAGTCCAAGCGGTGCCACGTGACCTGCCTCTGCCTGCCTTGCTCAAACTTCTCCCGCCACCACTCTCTCCCTGGTCCCTCCGCCCCAGCCACCCTTGGAAGCTCCAGGCCCACTCCCACCCCAGGGCCTTTGCATGTGTTATCCCCATTCTTCCCCACCCCGCATGCCGATCAATAGCTCATTCTCTCCCTCTCTCCCTCTTTCTCCTTCAAGTCCTTGCTCAGCTATCTCCCCCTCACAAGGCCTCCTTCCTGACAATTGCCCCCCACCATCCTTTCCACCTCCCCTCCCTGCTCTATTTCGCTCCTTCTAAGGACCATCTAACACACTATAGAAATTACTTATTCTGTTTATTTGTCTGTTTTCCTGACTTCTCCGCTGGAACATAAGGTTTACAAGGGCAGGCAAGATTTGCACCTGTTTCTTATACCTTTCAGCAGTATTGCCTACTAATCAAGAAGAATGTGCCTGGCACTTAGTAGGTGCTCAATAAATACTGGTTGGATGAATGAATGAGTGCACCAGGTAATAAAAGGGGCCTATCCTGGGACTTCAGTGGCAGTCCAGTGGTTAAGACTCCATGCTTCCACTACCGGGGACGTGGGTTCAATCCCCCAACAGGGAACTAAGATCCTGCATGCCACGTGGTGTGGCCAAAAAGTTAAAAAAAAAAAAAAAAGCTAGGGGGAGTTGCTAATCCCACCATAGAACGGTTTAAACAGGTGAGATGAAGCCCCACGATGTGTCATCATGGACTGGTCTCAAAATTGTAACCCAGTGACGGTAATAAGATTGAGAAACAGGCAAAGGCACGCTGATGGCATTTACCTGCACCTCAGAGAGTGCGCCCCACCCAGCGGTATGCTGTTCCCGGGCTCTGTGTGTGTGTGTGTAAGTGTGTCTGTGTGTGCGTGTGGCACTAGGGTAGGAGCTAGTATGGGCTATGAGATGAAGGGAGGCTTCCACTGCTTTTGTAATTTTAGCTGGAGGATAATTGCTTTACAATATTGAGTAGGTTTCTGCTGCACAACACGAATCAGTCATCATTATACATGAACTGTGCTGTGCTTAGTCGCTGAGTCAGGTCCGACTCTTTGCGACCCCATGAACTGCAGCCCTCCCAACCTCCTCTGTCCCCGGGGATTCTCCAGACAAGACTACTGGAGTGGGTTGCCATTTCCTTCACCAGGGGATCCTCCCAACCCAGGAATCGAACCGGGGTCTCCTGCATTGCAGGCGGATGCTTTACCAGCTGAGCTACCAGGAAGCCCAGAATTATATGTATATGTTTAAATATATGTATCCCTTCCCTCTTGAGCCACCCCATCTCCTTTATCTAAAAGTCTTGTGCAAACAGCCCAGTGACATCAGCTGTGATCTCAGGTGCTGGTGTAAAGGCTGGATATAGTTTTTCTTCACATTTATCTGCATCTCACTTTAAATAATTCAAATAAGAGAAGTGCTTTTGTGGCCCCTCCATTCATCTGACCTGTCTTAGACCAAGACCCAGCAGCCAAGCTTCACACACCGTGACTCCCTATAATCTCCCCCCAGTTTTGTCCAAACAGCCGCTGGTGCTGGGAACCCTGGGGGATTCTCCCATGTAAACCCTGGTGATAACAGGCACCCACAAAGCAAGAAGACCAGGTTCCATGGGGATCAGGATTGTCCACCCTCCTTCCGGCCCACCAGGGTCTCCATCAGGCCAGGACCGTGCGTGAGACAGCAAGCGCCTGGGGTGACCCCTGCGGTGGCGACGTCAGCCAGGCTGCCCCCTGCAGGGACACAGCAAGTAGGGGGGCCCTGAGAGAGCCCCCTTGAGTTTGTGGCAGTGGGTGCAGACTCTTGGTTTGGGAAGATGAGAATGTTTAGAAATGGATGGTGGTGATGGTAGCGTGACATAGCAAACACGCTTCATGCCACTGGCTGGTACACTTAAAATAGGTAAAATGGTAAGTGTATGTTACGTATATTTTCACAATAAAAATCACCTTAAATGTTTCTTTAAATTAAAAAAGTATAAGGCCAACAATATTGTAAGTCAACTATACCTCAATTTTTTAAAAAAATGCCCCCTTAACCGTGGGCTGGGAGGGGAGGGGGTTTCTAAGTTTCCCTCCCCGAAGGCAGAGCTGGGGCTGGGCGTGGTGTCTCCCCTTACCCCCCACCCCCACACACAGGGCACTCACGTGGAATTCGTAGATCTCGGTGAAGCGCCGATAGACCACCTTCTCAGACAGGTCGTGCCATTTCACCAGGAACATATAAACCTGGGGGGAGGCAGGAGCAGGGGACCTTTTCAAGCACGCATCTGGGCAGCCCCCACCCACGGTGGAAAGCCACAGGACTGGCGGTGGGAAGGAGACTGCTACTCGGGGTAACCTGGGCCATTGAAAGAGCACCAAGTTCAGGGACCCCAGGGCAAATTCACTCTCTCAAATTGATTCAGATTCCTCTCCGTAAACTAGAGGTAAAAGCAGGGCCTCACCGCTAGGGCTGCTCTGAGAGTTAACAGGAGGTAAGATGCAGAAAGGGCTGGGCTCAGATAACAAAACGCAACACAACACAGTAAGGGTAAGGTGTTGTGTGGCTGGAAGTATATGAAATGTCCAAGGAGTTCCCTGGTGATCCAGAGGCTGGGACTCTGCACTTTTACTATTGAGGGCCCGGGTTCAGTCCTAGGTCAGGGAACTGAGATCCCACAAGCCGAGGGCGCAGCCACAAAAGAAAAAAGAAAAGAAAAGAAACCGATGTCCAGAAGAGACAGATGTATCGAAACAGAAAGTAGATTTGTGTTTGCCAGTGGCTGGGTGGGGTTGGAGTAGAGGAGCTGAGACTTGACTGGGAATAGGATTTCTTTGGGGTGATGAAGAAAAAACAGATTGTAGTGATGATTGTGCAACAATGTGAATGTACTGAAAACCACTAAATTGTGCAATTCACATAAGTTAATCATATGGCACAAGAACTGTGGTGGTTAAGTCTCTAAGTCGTGTATGACTCTTGAGACCCCGTGGATTGTAGCCCACCAGGCTCCTGTGTCCACGGGATTTTTCAGGCAAGAATACTGGAGCGGGTTGCCATTTCCTTCTCCAATATCCAAAAAAACCCATTATATAAAACAAACAAACAAAATCTCAATATGGAAAAATAAGCCTGTGAAAACAGTTAAGAGAACACCACTCAGCCACACAAAAAAGCAGATAACTGATGTTTGCAACCACGTGGATGAATCTTAAAAGCACTGTGCTGAATGCAAGAAGTCAGGCCTGAAAGGCTACACAGCGTTCCATGGCTGTGACATTCTAGAGAGACCTCAACTAATTCAAGGTGGAAAAAGACACCCTAAATAGTTGCTTCTAGCGGCTGGGAAGGAATGACTGGGACATGAGATGCGGTGAAGGTCACGGTCAGCATTTATAAGAGTTTGGGTTCTGGAGGGACTCCCAGGGTCAAAACTCAGTAAATGTATCTCTAAGATTTGTGGGTTTCATTCTACACAATTTTTACATCAAAAGAGAAAAAACTATAAGCAAATGCTTAACTCTGGCTGTGATAGGCCTGCTGAAATATTCAGGGCAAAGTGTACTGATATTGTGCTTTGCCTTGAAGAGCATCAAAAACAAGATAGACTGATGGGTGGAGGGACGGTTTGCATCATAAAACAACTGCACAGGAATTAATGGAAGAATCTGGATAGTGAGCATAGGACTGGTTAGAGTTTTTGGTTTTGTTCTGCTGTAAAATTTTTTCAATTTCTCTCCATATTTGAAGTTTCTCAGAATAAAATATTGGGGAATCAAAAGAATAGCTACCCACTGGGGAAGATAAAAATACTCTACAAAATTAGATAGTTGTGAGAGTTGAACAGCTTTTAATATACCAAAAACCACACTGCACTTTAAATGGGTGAACTTGCTAATATCTTACATATTTAGAAATAAAGTTAAACCAACCAGGATTTTTTCACTTCAAAGTGGGAAACAAACAAAACCAAATGAACTTAACAGCATATGAAATGGGGAATAATCTGATTTTTTTTTTTAATGGAAAAGACTCCAAGTAGTACTGTCACTGTTCTCAGGCCGAAAGGACAAAAACAACTGCAGAGAAAACTTAACTTTGACTTATTAGGTTAGGAGGTTTATTGTTAATAGTGGTGTGGGAGTAGTGACTTAATACGTTAGCAGTAGGTTTATTGTTGACAGCGGTGTGGGTGTAGTTACTCTGAAACAAATTTATGTTTACTTTAGAATTGAGCAGAGGCGTGATAGACTAATCTCCTTGGGACCCACTGTTCCCACAGTGAGAGAAAGGAGCCACAGATATAAAACGATGAGAGGCAAGAATGATACAACACGGCTATTTCCCCCAGTCTGTCCACTGAAAAGGCAGTCACAAGCCATGACACCTTGGTGGCAACGAGCACAGCTAGCTTCCAGATTTTGTGTTCTAATATCACTCCCACCAAAGAATCAGGGTTTTTTACTGAAATAGGTGAGTCCAGCCTAGGGCTGAAAGAGTCCAGGTTAAGCTGGACCACCTTGTGCCATAAGAATGGATTCTGGTGCCCTCTCCAAAAAAAAAAAAAAGTGCTCAAAGAATGACATGATACACCCCCAAAAAGCACAGAAGCCAACCTGGAGGAGCTCCCAGTCACCAAACCTGGAACATTCTGAGCATCCAAATAAGTAACAATAGTAACGGACTCTGACCCACTGAATCCATGGATCCATACGGACATAAACAAGGAAGAAGGGAAGACACAGGAAAATGTTAACTAATGCATGCAGGAGGACCAGTAGAGTGTAAAAATCATTATTTGGCAATCATGATTGTCATTTGATTCAAGCAAGAGTCATCCAGTTTCTGCAAGGCACAGGATACTCACATAGCTTTCTATAACCTCCCCCACAGGTTCGTTATTAATTTTGTTGCTTGTTGTAGTCACTAAATTTTGTTCAACTCTTCTGCAACCCCAACGACTACAGCCCACCGGGTTCCTCTGTCCATGGAATTCTCCAGGCGAGAATACTGGGGTGAGATGCCATTTCCTTCTCCAGAGGATCTCTTCCAGACCCAGGGATGAAACCCACATCTCCTGCATTGGCAGGTGGATTCTTTACCACTGAGCCACCAGTTATGAATTACAAAGGGGGGAAGAGTAGCTTTACAGCAGAGAAACTTGGAAGACAATACTTAAGATTTAGTGATCAAACATCACTAATATAGGAATAAATAAAAATCGCCTGCCACATGATGGGATCAAAGAGAACAGAGAGTCACTTCTAGGGTGTCCTTGAATTATTGGGATCTAAAGTGAAGAGTGAAAGTCGCTCAGCTGTGTCCAGCTCTTCACAACCCCAGGGACTATACAGTCCATGGAATTCTGCAGGACAGAATCCTGGGGTAGGTAGCCTTTCCCCTCTCCAGGGGATCTTCCTAAGCCAGAGATCAAACCTAGGTCTCCTACACTGCAGGTGAATTCTTTACTAGGAAGCCCAAGAAGACTGGAATGGGTAGCCTGTCCCTTCTCCAGCAGATCTTCCCAACCCAGGAATCAAACCAGGGTCTCTTTCATTGCAGGCAGATTCTCTACCAACTGAGCTATCAGGGAAGCCACTGGGATCTAAGGAAGGATCAAACCTGTGTCTCCCGCATTGCAGGAGGATTCTTTACTTGCTGAGCCACTGCAAAGTCCCTAAGAAGTATCAGCAACACCAAAATTGAGGGGCGTTCTACAAAATAACTGGTCCCATCTCTTCAAAAAGTCAAAACTGAAAAGGACCAAGACTGATTAAGACCACTGCAGGCTAGAGAACACCAAAGAGATGTGGCAACTCAGATGCATCGGACAGATAACCTGGGTTGGATTCTGGGCCTTAAAAAAACATCCAGCCGAGGGACAAGTAGGACAATTGCTGAAATCCTAATACAGTCTGTGGGATGGATGACAGTGTTTTATCAAGGTTAATTTCCTCATTTCGACACCTTTGGTTATGTAAGAGAGCGTTCTTGGTTTTAAGAAATACACACTTGTAATATTTGGGGGGTAAAGAAGCACAAGGTCTCCAAATAACTGTCAAACGATTCAGAATATATATATTCAGAGAGAAAGGGAGGGAGGGACAAGGGAACAGAGAGAGACACACACAGAAAATGCAGATGAAGGAATACTGCAGTAATTGGCATTTTTCTGGGGCAACATTTCTGTAAATCTGAAATTATTTCAACATTAAAAGTTAAAAAAAGATGAAAGGTCTCTGCATATACTTTGAATGCAGCCCACGTGCTGTTCATAAGGTGGATCCCTCTCTGTTCTTCCTCTGGGTTTGGAGACCCTATGATGATGGATGGGGTGGCCCCGTCTGAGCCAACACCTCCCCAGCTCCCTGGGAGCAGGAGAGGGGACTCTTCGAGTCCCTGCGGTGGTGTCACCCTACAGGAGGGGCCCAGATTCTGATGTAACTGATCACCACCAGCGCGCCCCCCTGGGGACCCCACCCGGAGGGGCCGGCAGAGACACGTGCCAGCGGGGAGAGCAGGGACGGGGGGTGGGGGTGGGTTGGCGCATCATCTGGAGGGCTCACATGGACTGCAGCTCCAGATGAGCGGCCTGAGGCCAGGGGACCCGGAGTCTCGACCACGACCCTGCACCCTCTCCCCTCGGGCAGGGAGCCCGGGGCTGTGCGGGGGACTTGCACGTGCACCCCTCACCCACCCCCAGGCCTGTCCCAGCGCAGGGCGCTCCCGGGCAGTACTCACGTAGTGCTGGCTGGGGACGAAGCGCTTCTCGAAGCCCAGGAGGGCAATGTGGCGGATGAAGTGGTCCCCCATAGCTCGGCTGCGCGCGGCACCCTCTCCTCCAGGGTGCCCAGGGGTTGGGACTTAAATTGGCTGGAAAGAGGAAGTCGCC